>CAKNXH010063494.1:36258-46537 GCA_932178445.1 Andricus quercusramuli | reverse complement strand
TTTGATAAAAAAAATGTATCCAGGTTCCAGATAATGGATGTGGAAGTTGACAATTTCAAAGCTAAAATTGAACCAGGCTTGACTGCGGATTGCGATAAAAAATTCAATTTTGAGTTTATAAATAAAATAAAATCTTTTTTCCGAGATATTAAGTTTTGGAATACGAGTAAGCATTGTTTTGTGTAAAAAAGTGAGCGAATTCCGAGAAAATCGACCGAGAATTTTGAAATTAAAATTTCTTGGTTTTTCAAAATCGGCTTTAGATAGCGATTAAGAAACGGTTTTCCAATTTTTTTTACAAAAAAATGCATCCGAGATATGGGGATGCTAAATGAGACTAAAAAAAGTTTGACCAAAAAAACTTATTCATTCCCGAGATAAGTTAAAGATCAGAATAACACAGTATGACAGACATTTTTGCTTAAAATCCGAAAAATTAAGAAAATGTGTTCTTTTTCTTTCTATTAAGAAATACAAATTTTGAGAAATATTAACCCTAAAAGGCTGAACAAAATTATTGTTACGTTTAATTTGTAACTAAATTGTAACTTAAATTCTAATAATTTTTGAATTATTAATAATAAGTTAATAATAACTAATAATAAGTTTTAGAAAACGTCGGTGAACATATTTTTTGAGATGTAAGGGGTCTTATATTTCAATTGCAACTAAAGACATGTATAAATCTAAAAAAATTCTAAATAAATATTAACTAAATCTTAAAAAATGGTCATTTTCGCTAATTAAAAAAAAATTATATCTTCGAAAAAGGTATATTTTTATTTATTTTATTTTTTAATATGATTTCAGACTAAAAACTGTATATGATAATTAAAAAATTTTTCAAATATACAAAAATTTGTTTAAATTCTCAGAATAAAATTTGTTTTCCTGGTGGCATAACAATATAACACTGTTGGACCATTTTTGACTCTAAAAAGTCATTAGAGCTATTTATTTGTAATCCTAGATTGCATAAATAAAACATAAATCTCTTTTTAAGAATTTGTTATGAAATAAATTTTGCTCTTTCGACAATACATCGGATAAGACTTGGATCAGAAAAACCACCCTCATGCTCCCTCTATATGTATTTTTCTGCCTTATTTGCTTGAATTTGATATTCTTAAATACTGTCTTATCAGCCTTCAGGTATTTTTTTTAATTCTATTTGCTCAGATATTTACTTTGAGTGAATCAGTCAGATAAGCGAAAAATTTTGCGATATGCAGCTAAGAGGGTTAGGAAGCAGAAAGCCACAGGTAAAAAAAAGTTGAGCATAAAAGCATTATCTGAAGTCATCATAAACCACCAAATGACAAAATTCCAGTTCTTCTTTATTGATGGATTTTTCTTATAATTGATTGCTACAAAATTGATTTAATAACAACTATATCATTGTTAAAAGTTTAAAACTGCGCCCGAAGTATGTGGTACGGTGGTTGTAGGTAGAAAATCTGGTGATGCATGGAATGATGAAATTGAGGCAACCCAGCAAGAAAAGAAAGAAGCGTACAAGAGAACGTTCAACAAGACAGGTCTTAGCGATGAGAAGAGAAATAAACTTGAAAATGATTACTGACACAAAAAGAGGAAAATTAAACGACTAGTCCAGGAAAATAAATATAAAATCAGAACAGAAGAAGAGAAGAAAATTTAAAACGTCTTTGGAGGAAGCAAGAAAGTAATATTTAGAAAAATAGAGGGAAGTACAAGTACAGAGTTCGTCAGCATGAGAAACAGCAATGCGAAATGCTATATGATATAGACGGGATAGTAGACGCTTTAAAAGACTCTTTTGAAGAACTATTAGGAGGTGAAGATATAGGACAACAATCCTGCGACATAGAGCATAATACATTAGAAAACCCAATTGAAAAAGTCTGTTTCACTGAGGTTAGAGATATAATTAAGAACTTAAAAAACGGTAAGGCTGCTGGTGTAGATAGTATAAGGTAAAGTAAATGGCAGAATGTCCAGAGGCAGACCGCCGAAAGAATGGTTAGAACGTGTGAATGAGTCCTTAAGGCCTTGTGACGAGTGGGTCACGTGACCGGATTCCTACCTTACCGACACTTTCTTTATTTGTAAACTATTCTTCACAAGAATAGCCACATCGAGTTGAAAATTTGGGATAATGAATAAGAAGCACTAAGAAATGCGGCACTGGTCCTAAATTTCAATAATTATGAAAAAAGCAAAAAAAATTATTAACAAAAAAAACTTTTTTCATAATTATAAAAATTTAGGACCAGAGCCGCATTTCTTAGTGCTTCTTATTTATTAACCCAAATTTTCAACTTGATGTGGCTATTCATGTGAACATAAGCTTACAAATAAAAAAAGTGTTGGTAAGGTAGGAATCCGGTCACGTGAACCACTCGTCACATGGCCTTAATTGGAAGAAACATAAGGGGCCGTACTGAAATGACGCAACGGATTACAGACCCTCTCTGCGCCCCCCCCCCCCTGTAACAAGCTGTAACAAAATATTTCTAATTATTGCTAGTTCAATTAGGCAGAGTGTCCGAGAACTTCATTTTCAAAATTCCCTCATTTTTCTTTGTCTAATTTTTCTTTCTCCTTGATCATTAATATTCAAATACGAGCTTTTTAATTTTGAAATATTTTTAACATAGAATCTTTTTTAAACGGAATAAAACAGTATTTCAGATACAAATTAAAAATTTTCAAATGAATTAATTTATTTTAAACAAAAAAATGTCTTTTCTACTACAAAAGATGGTTTTTAACAAAATACTTGAAATTTCAACAAAATCATTGAATTTTTAACGTAATAGTTGAATTTTCAACCTAAAAATATAAATTTCCAATAAAAACTGTCATAGTTTATATTTCAATCAAAAAACATGAAATTTATACAAAAAAAAACAAGTTTTTTAAAACCAAAAAGACGAATTTTCAACAAATTAAGATTTTTTACTAAAGAAAGAAATTTTTACCTAAATTGTTGAATCTTCAAGCCAAAAGACGAATTTTCTTTACAAAAATTGAATTTACACAAAAAAAATTGACTTCAGCAAAAATTATTTTTCCACGAAACTGATGCATCTTTACCCAACAAAAATGAAATTTTAAACAAAGAAAATTATTTTTTTTTCTACCAAAAAGGAGAATTTTCAACTAAAAAGATTAATTTAAAAAAATGGAAAAGTTACATTTTCGGTTAAAAAATTATTTTAAACCAAAAAATGACTTTTCCACTAAACCATTACATTTTTAACCATAGACTTTAAAAAAAGAATTTTCAATTCAAAAAGATTAAATTTCAACAAATTAGTTAGACTTTCAACCAAAGAGATGAATTTTCCACTAAAAATATAACTCTTAAAAAAAGGAAGTCTTAACAAAGTGATTCAACCAAATCTTTCAAATAAAATAGTTGAATACTCAGGCAAAGAAGAATAATTTTTAACCAAAAATTTGCATTTTCATAAAAGAAAAAGAAATTTCTACCAAAGCGGATGAATTTATAAATCAAAAAGATAAATAAAAAAAAAGTTGAATTTTCTGTTAAGAAAGATTTTAGTTGACTTTTCACGATCAAAATATGAATTTTTGACCAAGGAATAAGTTCCTACGAAAAAAATGTAATTTTCAATCCCAAAAGACGGATTTTTACCAAAAAATGATGCCTTTTTAACAAAATTGTTGAATTTTCTACCCAATAGTTGCATTTTAATCCAAAAAAGGTGAAATTTCTCTTAAAACTGATAAATTTTTATTTAAAAAGAGAACAAGTTTACAAAAGATAGTTGAATTTTCATCCAGAAAAGATTCCAGTGGACTTTTCAAGATCAAAATATGAATTTTTTAACAAAAAATATGTTTCTACAAAATAGTTCAATTTTCAACAAAACAGTAGAATTTTCAACCAAAGTATGACTTTTTAACAAAATGGTTTCATTTTCTACCAAAAAGTTGCATTTTTATCCATGAAAGATCAAATTTCTCTTAAAACTTGAATTTTTAACTTAAAAAAAAAATAGTTGAATTTTCATCCAGAAAATATTTCTGTTCTCTTTTCGACACCAAAATATCAAATTTGACCAGAAAGTAAATTTGCTACAAGATAGTTAAATTTTCAAAAAAACAGCAGAATTTTCAACCAAAAAATATGACTTTTCAACAAAATTGTTGAATTTTAAACCAAACAGTTGCATTTTTATCCAAGAAAGATGAAATTTGTACTAAAACAGATGAATTTTGAAATCAGAAAGACAAATTTTCTAAAAAGAGTTGAATTTTCAACCGAACAGTTGCATTTTTATTAAAGAAAGATTTAATATTTCTTTCAAAGCAGATGAAATTAAAAAAAAATAGTTAAATTTTCATCCAAAGAAGATTCCAGTTCACTTTTCAACGCCTAAATAAGAATTGTAAACTAGTCAACCAAAAATATGACTTTTTAACAAGATCGTTAAATTTTCAACCAAACAGTTGCATTTTTGTCCAAGAAAAATGAAAATTCTACTAAAACAGACTTTTCTACAGAAAAATACAAATTTTAAACTTATACTTGAAAATTCAACTATTTGATTGCAATTTTATTTTTTGGGTGGAAGATTTAACTAATTTGTTGAAACATTATTTTCTTCTTGAAAATTAAATAATTTATCTGAAAATTTAACTATGCCAAGTTTAATTGAAAATTAATTTTTCTGGTTGAAAATTCGTCTTTTTAGTGGAGAATTAATATTCTTGGTTTGAAATTCACCTTTTTGGCTAAAAATTTATTTCTTTGGTAACTGTTCCATTTTTGGTAAAAAATTAAATTTTTTAGTTGAAAATTCGTATTTTATGGTGTAAAATTATTCTTCTCGATTGAAAACAATGCATCTCTTTAGTTAAAAATTCATTGTTGTTGGCTGAAGATTTATCATTTTAGTCGAAAATTAATTTTTTTTAATGAAAATTGAACTTTTTTGATGAAAGTTCTTCTTTTTGTTTTGTTAAATATTAATTTGTTAGCGATAATTTTAACTATTCTATTTTCGACTAAAAATATATGCTTTTTAGTTAAAAAAATAACTATTGGGATGGAAAATAATGTATTTTATTGAAAATCCGTTGTAGGTTAAAAATGTATCTTTTTGGTTAAAAATTAATGTTTTGGCTGAAGGTTTAACTAATCCACTTTTGGTTAAGAATTGATCTTTCAGTGGAAAATTCCTCTTTTTAGTGGAAAATCAATCTCCTTTGTTGCAGATTCAAATTCTGGTTGAAAATTTATTTCCTCTATTTAAAATTTAATTATTTTGTTGAAAATTTCTTTCTTTTGTTTAAAATTATTTGTTTAACTGAAAATGTAACTGTTCAAATAACAAACAAAAAATGTTAGGTTTCAAATTCAGTTGAAAATTTAAGTATTTTGTTAAAAATTCGTATTTTTGGTAGAAAAATAATATTCTTGGTCCAAAATTTATTCTTAGTTCGAAATTTATTCTTGGTTCAAAATTCTTTCTTAGCTAAAAAATTCAACTATTTTGTGAAAAAATTCATTGTTGTTGTTGTTGATGATTCAACATATCAATTAAAAATTCATTCTTTAGGTAAAAGTTTAACTAATTTGTTGAAAATTATTTTTTTTTATTTGGTTGGAAATTAATTTTTTTGCAGAAAATTGAACTATTCTGTTTTTGACTGAAAATATATCTTTTTGAACCGATTGAAAACAATGCATCTTTTTGGTTAAAAATTAATTGTGTTCGGTTGAAGATTTATCATTTTAGTTAAAAATTAATTTCTTCTGATGAAAAATTAACTATTTTGTCGAAGCTTTTTTTTTTTTTTTTTAATATTAATTTTTGTAAGGGTAATTTGAACTATTCTATTTTCGGCTGAAAATCTATCCTTTTTAGTTGAAAATATAACTATTGGGATGAAAATTCATGTATTTTATTGAAAATTCGTGTTTTGCGCTGAAAATCCATATTGCAGGTTGAAAACGTAGAAAATTCATCTTTTTGGTTAAAAACTCAGCTTTTGGAAGGAAGTTATAACTAATTTGTTGAAAATTCAATTTTTTTGTTGAAAATTCAACTATTATGTAAAAAATTCGTTTTTATAAATTACAAATTATTGTTTTCTAATACAAATTTCACTGTTCCCTTTTTGGTTAAAAAATGATATTTTTTAGATTCAGAATTCAACTATTTGATTGAAAATACATCTTTTTAGTAGAAAAATAATGTGCTTTATTGAAAATTCAACTATGTAGTTAAAAATTAAACATTTTGTTGAAAATTCGTCTTTTTTGTAATATAATCGATTTTTTGGCTGAGGATTCAAGTATTTTGTCGAAAATTGTTTTCTTTTTCGTTAAATTCAATTCGTTTTTTGTTTAAAATTACATTTTTTTTATGAAATATCAACTATCATATTTTTTATTGAAAATTCATATTTTTACGTTGAAAATTCAACTCCTTGGTTGAAAGTTGAACTAATTTCTTAAAAATGCATTTTTTTGTTGAAGATTAATTTTTTTAGTAGAAAATTCATCTCTTTGGTTGAAAATTGAACAACTTTGTTGAAACTTGCCTTTTTTGGGGTGGAAATTAATTTTTTTAACTGAAATTTCAACTTTTTGTTAGAAATTTGTCTTTTTTTATTAAAAATTAATTTTTTCAAATTAAAAATACACTATTCCATTTTTAGTTAAAGATGCTTCTTTTCTTTTTAGTTTAAAAATTCAACTATTTGATGGAAAATTTATGTAATTTTAAAGCCGAATTATCTACATTATATTAGGACGAATTATGTACAAAGTAGTTGAATTTTCATGAAAATAGTTGAATTTTCAACCAAATAGTTTAATTTGAAACAAAAATATGAATTAAAAAAAAATTGTCAACCGAATAGTTTAATTTTCTACCCCAAAATATTATTTTTTAACAAAAAAGTTAATTTTTCACCGAAAGATTAAATTTTCATAAAAATAGTTAATTTTTTATCCAAATATTAAATTTAAACCGAACGTATGAATTAAAAAAAAAACAATTTTCAACCGAATAGTTTTATTTTCTACCCCAAAATAATATTTTTTAACAAAGAAGTTAATTATCCGCCAAAAAGTTAAATTTTCATGAAAGTGGTTTAATTTTCAACCATATAGATAAATTTTAACAAAAAATATGAATATTTAAAAAAATTCAACTTTCAACCAAACCAGATTAATGAATTTGGAATGAATTTTCAACAAAGAAGATTAATATTCGACAAAAAAAACGAACTCAACAAAATACATGAATTTTTGATAAAAAAAAATTATTTTTCTATAAAAAAAATATCAACTTTCAACCAAAGTTAGTTACAAAAAATAATTCTCAACAAAAAAACGAATTTTCTGCGAAATAGTTACATTTTTAACCAAAAAGATGAATTGTCAACTAAAGTGCTAGATCTTTAAAAATTAATTTTCAAAAAAAGAGTTAAACCTAAAAGATAATTTTTAATAATCAGGAAGATAATTTTCGTAAAAATGGAATAATTAAGTTTGCAACCAAGGAGGTGAATTTTAAAAAAATATGAATTTTATCAAACTGGTTCATCTTCTAACCCAGTAGTTGAATTTTTAAAAAAGCATTTATAAAAGCAACATTTTGAATCAAAAAGATGAATTTTCCAGTAAGAAAATTAACGTTTTACCAAAAAACACGAATTTTCAACAGAATTCATTAATTTTCATTAAAATGGTTGAATTTTAAATTCGAATTATCTATATTATATTAGGGCAAATTATTTACAACACCGATGAATTTTTAACCCAAAAATATTATTTTCCACAAAAAGTTAAATTTTCATAAAAATAGTTTAATTTTTAATCAAATAGTTGAATTTAAACTAAAAATATGAATTTAAAAAAAGTTCATTTTCTACCCAAAAATATTATTTTTTAACAAAAAAGTTCATTTTTATGAATTTTGTAAAAAAAGTTGAGTTTCAACCAAACCTGATTATTTTGTAGCCAAATAGTTGCATTTTTAACCGAAAAGGGTGAATTTTCGAAAAAGAAAATTAATTTTCAATAAAAAAGACGACTTTTTCGAAAAATACATGAATTTTCAACCAGAAAAGTTCAGTTTTCAACAAAAGTTAGTTTAAAAAAGTTAATACTTAACAAAAAATACGAATTTTCAGCGAAATAGTTACATTTTCAGCCAAAAAGATGAATTTTCAACTAAAAAACAATTAATTTTCAACAAAAGAGTTGAACCTAAAAGACGATTTTTAATCCCATAGATTAGTTTTCTCAAAATTTAATAGTTAAATTTTCAACCAAGTAGGTGAATTGTACAAAAATATGAATTTTCAACAAACTACATAGTTCAACTTTCAAAAAAGTATTTGAATTTTCAGTTTAAAAAATATTAATTTTCCAGCAAGAAAACTAATGTTCTACCAAATAAACACGAATTTTTAACCAAATACTTTAATTTTGAAAAAAAATGATAAAATTTTAATGCAAAAAAAAATATTTTTCAAGAAAAAAGTTAATTTTCCACCAAAAAGTTAAATTTCCATAAAAATAGTTTAATTTTGAACCAAATAGTTATTTTGAACAAAAAATATAAATTTTCTTAACAGAGTTTTGTTTTAAACAAACCAGATAATTTTAGAGCCAAACAGTTGCATCTTTAACCAAAAATGATGAATTTTCAACCAAGAAGATTAATTTTAGATAAAAAAGACAAATTTTTAATAAAACTAATAAATTTTCAACCAGAAAAGATCAGATTTCAATAGAAAAAAAAAACATTTTCAACCAAAGTTGATTATAAAAAATTAATTCTCAACGAAAAAAAAGTAGTTTCAGCGAAATAGGTACATTTTCAACCAAAGTGATGAATTTTCCATTAAAGTGATATATTTTTTTCAAATTCATTTTTAACCAGAGATTAACCTTAAAGATGATTTTTAATCCCGTAGATTAATTTTCTGAATATTGATTAGTTAAGTTTTCAACCAAGGAGGTGAATCTTGAAAAAAATGAATTTTCAACAAACTACATAGTTCAATTTTCAGAAAAATATTTAAATTTTCAATTAAAAAAAATTAATTTTCAACAAATTATTTAAAAAAACTTTAATTTTCCACCAAAAAGTTAAATTTTCATGAAAATAGTATAATTTTTGACCAAATAGTTAAATTTAAACCAAAAATATAAATTAAAAAAAGTTAAATTTCAACTGAAAATATTATTTTTTAACAAAAAAGTTAAGTCTCCAACAAAACGTTAAATTTTCATAAAAATAGTTTAAATTATAACCAGAGAGTTAAACTTGAACCAAAAATATTAATTAAAAAATAATAATTTTAATGGAACCAGATTAATTTTGAGTCAAACAGTTGCATTTTAATGAAAAGGGATGAATTTTCAACCAAGAAGATTAATTTTCGACAAAAAAAAAAAAACGAATTCAACAAAATATATTAATTTTTAACTAGAAAAAATCTATGTTCACTAACAGTATTAATTTTCAACTAAAGACGGAACAGTTAGATTATTAGTTTTTAACAAACTAGTATAACTTTCAACCAAGTATTTTAATTTTCAACTAAAAAAAAAAAGAATTTTCCAGCAAGAAGATTAATCTTCTACCAAATAAACACGAATTTTCAGCCAACTATGTTGATTTTGAACAAAATGGTTCAATTTTAAAGCCGAAATTACTATTTTTCAACAAAAAAGATAATTTTACACCAAAAAGTTGAATTTTTATAAAAATAGTTTAATTTTTAAGCAAATAATTAAATATAAACCAAAAATATGAAATAAAAAAAATTAATTTTCAACCGAATAGTATAATTTTATACCCGAAAAAATTATTTTTGAAAAAAAAGTTAATAATTTAGAGCCAAACACTTGCATTTTTTACCGAAAAGGGTGAATTTTTAATCAAGAAGATTAATTTTCGAACATAAACACGAATTTTTGACACAGTACATGAATTTTCTACTAGAAAAGATCTATGCTCACTAATATTATTAATTTTCAACTAAAGATAAAATAGTTAAATTAGTTGAAAAAATTAATTCTCAACAAAAAAATCGAATTTTCAGCGAAATAGTTACATTTTCAAGTAGAGATGAATTTTCAACTAAAGCGAAAAATATTTTTAAAAATTAATTTTCAACAAGAGACTAGTTCAATTTTCAACCAAGTAGCTGAATTTCTGACAGAAAATATGATTGTTTAACAAAATAGTTGCATTTTAAACAAAACAGTTGCATTTTTAACCGAAAAAAGTGAATTTTC
>CAKNXH010063494.1:13926-36248 GCA_932178445.1 Andricus quercusramuli | reverse complement strand
AAAGAAAAAAAAATGAATTTTCAGCGAAATAGTTGCATTTTCAACTAGGGATGAATTTTCAACTAAAGCGAAAAATATTTTTAAAAATTAATTTTCAACAAGAGACTAGTTCAATTTTCAACCAAGTAGCTGAATTTCTGACAGAAAATATGAATGTTTAACAAAATAGTTGCATTTTAAACAACAGTTTCATTAAAAAAAAATAGTTTCATTTTAAAAAGAATAGTTGTATTATAAACATAGTTACAAAAAAAGCATTACAAAAAATAGTTGCATTTTAAACAAAATAATAAAATTTTCCACCAAGTACTAGAATTTTGAATCAAACGGGATGAATTTCAAACCAAAAATATAATAGTAGAATTGATTTTTCTTGTTGGGTTCTATTAATTCGGTTCAAACTTAAAAAATTTAAGTTAAAATTAAATTGAAATAAATTACAAATTTAAATTTATCATCAGTAAACGTACTAAATGTTATCTTAGACTTAGGGTATAAAATTTCGGAAAGGAACAAAAAAAGATCAAATTTTTCAGGAAAATGAAGAGGCCTGAAGACCAAAAAACAAAGTCTCTTTAACAGTTATTAAAGGTTTATTCAATGTAAATACATTTTTGTTCGTGCTTAGCTTTCGAGACTTAAAAAAAGCCAAAAAAGATCTGTTCCAAAAATTTCATTAATGCCTGTAAACTACAGTGCGGTAAACCATAGTTGCGGTAAACCATTTTTGATAATAAAACGTAATTTAACGCCTTGTTCGGCAGCGACTTATAAGTCATGCGTTTTAATTTTTTTTATATTTAATTGGAAAGAGAACATCACGATCGTTTGATATGAAATTAAATCCTGCACAGCACTGATTGCAGTCGCACAAGATCTTTATCGTGTAAACATGAAAACGCATTAACTTTTTAATATACGTAATATTTTACCTCTTAAAATATAATTTCCTTACGTACATCATTTTTAATTGCCAAAATGTCTTATATACACCTAAAACTCCTGTAATTGAAACGTGTCTTTTTCTTTCCTTCCTAACTTTAAGGCATACTGAAATTTGTTTTTTTCTGAGCTTCGGTTTTTCATGCGCAACTACTATTTCTGCGAGTCGTTTCAAAATTTACCTGTTAATTGATTTTCATCTTTTTTTTTTCTTTTTAAAAACAATTTTCTGAATCACTGGGTTCTCAGCAGAGAGACTTAAAATTATAATTATTTTAAAGAAATTGATTATTCCGTTAAGAGTGTTAACTTGAGAAAAGAATTCTAGTCTGAAATATATTGACAATTCGCTAGATATCGACAGTAATGTTATTGCAAAATTGTTAATTGCAATATTTTGTTTCTCTTACAATATGGTCCCTACAAAAAATAGGTTACATCTATAAGCGATTTACAGTTTCTCGATAATTATATAATATATGTACATAACATTTTCTTCATTGCAGAACTTTTTAATAATAAACCTATATTTAATACTTTTCACGATCTTTCGCTAAACACTTTTTTTTTCTTCATTTCCTCCTGAAAGGAATGTTAGACGACGTTCACGGACAAAAGTAAATTCCTAGCTAACAATTATAATTCGTCTAGAATAAAAAGTTAATTAGAGCTAATACAATTAAAACGTAAAGAACCTAATAATCCGGTTACAGTTCCTACGGGAGTAGTTAAGTAACGTTATCGATAAAAGAGTAATAAAACAATAATAAATTCGATAAGGAGAACGAGCATTGCTTGCAATAACAGGGTGTCTACTCAAATCCTGGAAAAAAATTTCCTGACATTTCCAGGTTTTTCCAAACATTTTTTTTTTAACAATCGAGTTGAAATATGTGGGACGACTAAAAAAAACGAAAAATAAAATTCCCGACAGTGTAAAATTTCCGAATAATAAAATTGCCGAAATTATAAAATTGCCAAAATAGAAAAATTGCTAATTAGGAAATTCATGAATAATAAAATTCCCCAATTTAAGCAATTAAAAAAATAGTTACTTATTAAATATTATTTATTTAATTAAAATAAAAACAATGAAATATTTTTATCAAAGAAAATTTCCCGCTTATTGTTTAAAGTTTTTTAAAACTATTTTTTTAATTTAAAATAACAATGATTAAAAAAATATATTTCTAGATGAAAAACTTTGTTTGAAAATGTGCATAGTATTTTTTTTTTTAATTTTGGGGGAAAACTTAGGGAGACATTTTTTTTGTTCGAGGCGCACATGTTTTTAAATTAATTTTTTTAATACAATTTTTATACAATCATTGTTATTTTAAATTCGAACAATAATTTTTAAAAAGTTTAAAAAAATAAAAAATTTCTTTGGTCAAAATATTTGATTATTGTATTTTTTATAAATAAATCATATTTATTGAAGAACAATTTTTTAATTGTTTAAATTTGAGAATTTTATGCTTCTGGATTTTTCTAGTTCAGATATTTTATTAATTTTCTGTCGGGAATTTAAAAATTCGGTAACTAAACTGTCGCGAATTTTATTATTCTGTAATTTTTCCATTCGGAATTTTTATATTTCAGCAATTTTATCATTTCGGCAAATTTATTATTCGAGAATTTTTTAATTCGGAATCTTTACAGTGGCGGGAATTTTATTTTTCGGAATTTTTCAGCCGTCCTATAGTTAAATTTTTCACGAAAAAGATAAATTTTCAACAAATTGAATCAATTTTCATCTGAAAAGCTAAATTGTCAACCTAAAACCGAATAGTTAAATTTTCAGTGAAAAAAATTAATGTTTAACCAAAGTGATGGATTTTCAAATAAAATTATAAATCTTTTACTAGAGTAAATTTAAAAAAAAATAAATGAATTTTGATTCAAATAGCTGATTTTTCAACTAATAAAATATCAATTTTCTATCAAATAGTTGAATTTTCATCGGAAAAAGATAAATTTTCAACCAAAAATGAAACAGTAAAAATTTCAGATAATGCATGTATTTTGTTCAAAATTCGTCCTTTTTGCTTGAAAATGTTATTATTTGGTAGAAAATTGAATTATTTTGTTGAAAATTCGTGTTTTATTTGTTGAAAACTAATTTTTAAAACTCAAAATGGAAGGAAAGAGATGAATTTTCAACTAAAGTGATGGAATATTCAATTGCATTAACAATAAGTACATTTTTAGTTGAAAAACTTTAATTTTCAACTAAGAAGATTAATTTTTTTCCCAAAAAAAAGACAAATTTTCAACAAAATACATGAATTTTCATCTAAAAAAGATCAATTTTGAACAAAAAATGGAATAGTTAATTTTTCAGTTGTAAAATTAATTTTTAACCGAAAAGAGCGAATTTTCAACAAAATAGTTCAATTTTTCTCGCAAAGTGATAAATTTTCAACTGAAACTATGAATCTTCTACTAAAATGGTTGAATTTTAAACCCAAAAGACAATTTTTCAACAAATGGGATTAATTTTCGAAAAAAAAGGTGAATTTTCACAAAAATATATGAATTTTCAAGTAAAAAAGAAAAATCTTCAACCAAAAATTTAATACCTAAATTTCCAGTTAAAAAATGTTTTTTAACCAAAGAGATGAATTTTCAACTTAGATTATAGAATATTTAACTGAATTAGTTTTTAAGTTAATTTTCATCAAAAGAGTTGAATTTTCAACTATAAAAAGATCAATTTTCAATCAAATAGTTGAATTTTCACATAAAAAATATAAATTTGCAACAGAAATAGAATAGTTCAATTTTCCGTTAAAAAAATTATTTTCAACCAGCCAATGAGATCATTTTTCAACTAGAATTATTTGAATAATTAACTAGTTTAGTTTAATTTTCAGTTGAGAAAATTAATTTTGAGAGAAAGAGATGAATTTTTAACTAAAAAATATATATTTTCAGCCAAAAAATTGAATAGACATATTGTCAGTTAAAAATAATCAAAGACCTGAATTTTCAACTAAAATTATGGTATATCCATCTCGAAAAGTAAAATTTTCTGTAAAAAAAATTAATTTTGAACCAAAAAAAAACAAACGAATTTTCAACAAAATAGTTAAGTTTTACCTGGAATAATCAAATTTTCAATAAAACCAAATAATTTTTAAAAAATTAGTTAAATTTTCAACTAAGTAGTTAAATTTTCATCCAAAAAAGAAGAATTTTTGACAAGAGTTGAATTTTCAACTTAGAAAGATTTTCCAGTCACAAGAAAGAAAAAATTAACCAAACTGTTGAACTTTCAGTTAAAAAAATTAATTCAAACACAAAGAAACGAATTTTCACAAAAATATTTAAATCCAGTAATATAAAGCTACTTTTAAAAATGAGAACATATTGTTATTTAATTTTATATTTAAATTTAAACAAAAAATGTATGGATGTTCTAGAAAATATTCCCTGATATTTCCAGGTTTTTTCAAGTATATAAAAATCACCTGACAATTCCAGGTTTTCCAGGTTTTCCAGGTGAGTAGATACCCCAAATAAATTCCAAATATATTCACCATTCGTAAATCTCGTAAAAAATATTTGCGATACGAAATTACTGCATTGGTGTTTTGCCACTTGAGAGTTCTCCGCTTACAGGATATATTTCAGTAAAATTAACTAGTTCCTAGGCAAAAAAGATGGATAAAAAACAATGATTCTTGGCAAAAACTACGATAAAAATATTGCGCCATCGTGTCGAAATGTCTTATAACTATTTATGTACAATTACAGTGTCTTTTTATTAATATTGTTTCCCGACACTGATTTGGAAGCGAGATCTCAATGAGTTCCTTACAGGAGAGCGATGATTCAATTTCAAATTTATTTAATAAAATTATATTTAATTTAAATTAGGAAAAGATCAATGATTTTTTTGATAAATTGGAGGCGTATGAACATTAGGGCAGAGTGAAAATTGTATATTGGCATCCGAAAAAAGTAAAAACAAAATTTAGAAATCGGTTAATATTTTGTGTTCAATTTGTTTAATTGCAGATTCAAAATTTTGAAAATCAAAACGAAAAGTTTTTCAGATTGTGCCATATGTACACTTTTTGGAAAAAACGAAAGATGTTGAGCCTGGAATTTTTTCATCTTGAACCAAACAAAACATGTTATTTCGCTTCTTCGGAAGGAAAATTTTTCCTGATATATGAATTTTGGGATTTTGGTAATTTTCATTTTTTTTTGCGATTTTGGAACGTTTTGAACACAAATTTTTTCCCCATTACCTTTTTCTTTGGTTTGAGCTGAAGAAATTTCAGGTTCGAAATATTGAATTTTAGAAAATTTTCCAAAAATTCTACATTGAGCAAAAAAATTTGTTTTTGAATATGTATATATATATAATGGTAAAATAATAATAATATTGAAACAATTAACCATAATTATTGAAACTATAGAATTTTTTTCAATCTTCAAATAAAAAAAAAACAGAAGATTACTGATTTCAATTTTTTTTTCACTTTTTTTCAGATGTCAACTCACAAATTGTTTTCCTTTAGCTCAAAAGATTCGATTGATCAATTTGCCTAATTTTTATTCTTTCGAATTACTTTTTCACTTAATTTGTATTATTCCGAATTAATGTTTGGAATAATTGTTTATTTTTTTATTTTACGGAATTTGGCATAATTTTTATTTTTCCAAATTACCGTTTGACACAATTTTCATTTTTTTCCGAACAACCATTTGCTATAATTTTGATTTTTCCGAATTTGTGTTGGGCATTATTATTTTTATGTGGGCGCTATTTATTTGAAAAATGAAATTTATGTTAAATTACGATTCAGAATTACAAAAATTATGACAAATCGAAAAAATAAAAATTATAGCATATGATTAATCGGTAGCAAAAACTATATAAAATTACAGTTCGAAAAATAGTGATTAAATCAACCAAAAATTCGTCTTTTTGGTCGAAAATTGTATTATTATTTGAATGAAAATTTCATTATTTTATTGAAAATGTCAAAATTTTGGTAACCCGCTTAGTTAAAAATTCCACTGTTTTTTAACATTTGCCTTTATGAGTTAAAAATTTAACTCTTTTAATACAAAATTCAACTATTTGATAATTGAACCTTTCAATTTTTGGTAAAAAAATGGATCGTTTTTAGTTGAAAATTCATGTACGTTATTCCAAATTCGTCTTTTTTGCTTAAAAATGGTATTATTTGGTTGGAAATTAAATTTTTTTGTTTGAATATCTATTTTTTATTGAAAACTATTTTTTTAACTGAAAATTATCTTTTCGATTATTGGGAAAAATTTACATTTTTTAGTTCAAAATTCAACTATTTGGTGAAACATTAATCCACTTCGTAGAAAATTTAACTATATTGTTGAATTTTTTGTTGTTGTAAACTAATTTTTTTTTAACTGAAAAATTTGGTTTTTTCAATTGAACTAATTTGCTGAAAAAGTAAGTTTTTGGTCGAAAATTAAACTACTTTAGTAAAAAAATTCAACTACGTGGTTGAAAATCAAGTTTCTTTGTTGAAAATTAAGATGTTTTGTCAACAATTCATCTCTTTGGGTAGAAAATTAATTTTTTTCATCGAAAATATAATTATTCCATTTTTGGTTGAAAATTTATCTTTTTCAGTAGAAAAAATGAACTATTTTATAGAAAATTTATGTAGTTTGTTGAAAATTCGTTCTTGTTTCGTTAAAAATTATATTATGAACCTCGTATTTTTTGACTTGAAACCTTTTTTGGAAAATTTTTCTTCGGAAGAATACAAATGATTCGGTAAAATAAAAATTATGCCAAGTCGTATTTCGGAAGAAAAGAAAATAATTTACGATGGAAAATGGGTAAAATATCAATGACGTAAAACAGTACTTTGGTGGAATAAAACTGATATAAAACAGTGATTTAGTGACACGATATTCGGTCAAATAAATAATAAGAAAAACATGATTTAGGGAATATTTATACGCCTCGATAAATTGAATTTTAAATTAAAAACTAGGAAGATTTAATTTGAAATTGTTCCATTTCAAATTGATAAAAAAAAAAGAATCATTGAAAATTGAGAGCTCAGAGAGATCTTTCAACAATCGAGCTTGATTTGCTGTGCCAGCCATTTATTCACAGCACGCTTTATTATTTCCTATCGCGATATTTTTTTTTTTAACGGACTGCTTCAAATTCTCTCGTCCCAAGCGTATTTATCACAATGTGCGAACGCATGCGAGGCGCACTTCCAGTGCAAAGTATGCTAAAAAAAAATCATTAGATCCGCGAAAATGTATTGACGATTGAATTTGAAGTTCAAATGGAGGATTTAAAATTATTCGAACCTGTGCTCGATTTGATAAATTGACAGCGTAAGGCCCATAAGCTAAAGCGAAAGTAGAAATATGAAAATCGAAAGTGCTAAAGTAATTAAAAATATTGTACAAGTTTTAAAAGAGTTTTGAGATATGTTCGTAGAGGCCATGATTAGCCTAGATAATTCGAATTTCAATTAGGACAATTCCAAAATGAATCTCTTTTTTCATTACCTGAGAGGAGATAAAATAGTATCCTTTTTTTCGTTTCAAGATTAAGATTATAGAAATTGAACGAAAGATGCTTAGGTGTAGAAAACTAGTAGATTCTCTCCCTGTTAATTAAACTTTCGTAGCCAAACTCAAAATAAGAGAAAGCTCAGATTTTTTTAATCAACGCAAAAAAATATGCTTCATACCTAGGGCTAAAAGTTATTCAGTTCACTACTTTTCTCCCCGATTCTACTCTCTATATTGACTAATCTTTTGAGGAAACTGTTACTCTAGGTTATACAAAATTAATTAATCGTGACTTACACTCTACTATTTCCGTCGATCAATAGTAAAGTTCCGTTACTATTGTTAGTCCGTTAGTTGTAAATTTATCTAGTCTTATATTTCGTAAGGCAGGCATTTTTTATATTTACAAGCTCATGCTCGAGTTCACTTTCCTCTATTTAAAAGAAAAGAGACTTGCCAAAAAAAAAAGAATTCCTGACAACTGGAAAGATGGAACCTCGAGTAGAGAAAATTGCACCTGTCTAAAAGTACTGTCGTACAGTTTTGGGTTTAAGTGTGGCAAATTATTTGCGGGTAGAACTAATTCGCCACTAATGTTAGGTTTGATATTTCAGATAGAAGCTAGAGTAAAGTAACCATTAAACGGTCAGATCTTGATTTTCATTCTTATCTGAGGAGGGTTTAAAATCAGTATAGAGATCCTCGGGAGCGAGAAGTGCCTGCCTCGTATCTGAAATTTCCAGATCATTTTTCGAGCGACTTGGAGATTCAGTTTCCTCGAGGTTCGTTGATTTTGTGGGTTCGGTGGGAGATGAAATGGACGACTGGCTAGGCATATCAGTACTGGGCGAATTTGCATCTCCATCGCCTACTTCCGTATTGTGTGGCTTCTCTTCAAACACTGAAAAATTAGAAAAGAATTAATTTAAAGTGTAAAAAAAAAATTAATTAGCCTATTACAGGGAACACAGCGGTTCAATAGTTCAATTGTAGGTAAAAAAAAGGGAAATAGGGTGATTTTTCACAAAAAGAGCGGAATACATTATTTTTAATAAAATTAATGTATGGGTACGATATTGAATTCAATATATGAAATGCTTAAGATAACAAGTCGAGATATATTTCATTTTCAAAAGAACAGTTGAATTTTAAATCTGAAAAGATGAATATTCAACCAAGGAATAGGATTTTACGAAAAAAAATTATTTATCAACCAAACAGTTCCATTTAAAACCAAGTAGTCGAAATTTCAAGCAAAAGATACAGATTTTCAACAAAATAGTTAAATTTTTAGTTAAAAAGATTAATTAAAAAAAAAAGAATTTTCAACATAATTGTACTATTTTGTTAATTAATTTGTACATTGATTTTATGCTGAATTGTTATTTAAACTGATAAATCTTCAATTTTAAAAAACGAGTTTTTTAAAATTGAGTAATTTAAAAAACCAATTGAATTCAGCGTAGAAGACGAATTTTCAACAAAAAAGATAAATTATCAATCTAGAAATATGAATTTACAAGCATAAAAGACGAATTTTCTCAAAAACACTTGAATTTTCAACCAAAAAGTCAATCTTCAACCAAATACAGTTGGATTTGCTGCCACAATAATAGTATTTTCAATCCAAAAAGACGAATTTTCAACAAAATAGTTGAATTTTCAAGCTTAAGAGACGATTTTTCTATAAAACCGTAGAATTTTCAACTCGAAAATAGACATTTTCAACCAAAAATTCGATTTTCAACCAAATAGTTGATGTTTCTATCCAAATAATGAGATTTTCAACCAATTAGTTTAAATTTCTACTAAAATAATAAAACTTAGAACCCAAAAGACGAATCGTTAACAAAAAAATTGAACCTTAAAGCCAAAAAGGCGAATTTTCAACCAAATAGTTGAGTTTTCAACTAAATGGTTGCATTTTCTGTCAAAAAAAAACAAAAAAAAAACGGCATTTCCAAACTAAAAAGACGATTTTTTAACAAAATAGTTGAATTTTCAAGCATTTCGATCATAGATATTATTAAATAAAAAATTATATGTCAACCATTAAGTTTATTTTTCTAACAAAATAAAAAAATTCAGCACAAAAGACGAATTTTCAACAGAAAAATTGAATTTTTAAGTTAACAAGTAAAAAAAATGAGCTTTCATCTCGAAAATATGAATTTACAACAAAAATTAATTTTCAACCAATTATTTCAATTTCAATATACAGAATTCCTGAAAAAAAAACAAGAATTCAATTTCAATTTCAATCAATTAGTTCAATTTTAAACTAAAAATGATGAATTTTCAACAAAAAATAAAATACTTAAATTTGGAGTTCAAAAAATTAGTTTTAACAAAGAAAAACTTTTAACGAGAAAGTTTAACCTTCGACCAAAAACTGCAAAAAATTAATTTTCAATCAATTAGTGGAATTTTCTGCCAAAATAATATAATTTACAGCCCAAAAAGATGAATTTTAAACAATATAGTAGAATTTTCAAGCCTAAAAGACAAATTTTCTACAAGACAGTTTAATTTTTAAACAAATAATTGATTTCCAACAAATCATTTGATCTTCATAATAAAATAATGAGATTTTTAACTTTTTTTTAATCCAAATAATAAGCTTTTTAACCAATTAGTTAAAATTTCTACTAAAATAATAAAACTTTGAACCCAAAAGACGAATTGTTAACAAAACAATTGAACCTTAAAGCCAAAAAGGGGAATTTTCAACAAAATAGTTTAATTTTCAACTGGAAAATATTAATTTTTAACCAATTGTTTCAATTTTCAACCAAATAAATGCTTTTTTCTGAAAAAAAAAAAAACAAAAACAAAAAAAAAACGGAATTTCCAAACTAAAAAGACGATTTTTTAACAAAATAGTTGAATTTTCCAGCCTAAAAGACGATTTTTCTGTAAAGCAGTTTTTTCAAACCGATTATAGATATTATTAACCAAAAAATTAAATGTCAACCAATTACAGTTTATTTTTGCAACAAAATGAAAAAAAATTCAGCGCAAAAGACGAATTATCAACAGAAAAATTGAATTTTCAAGTCAAAAAGTAAAAAAGATTAGCTTTCATCTAGAAAATATGAATTTTCAACAAAAATTCATTTTCAACCAATTATTTCAATTTCAACCAATTGGTTCAATTTTAAACTAAAATTGATCAATTTTCAACGAAAAATAAAATATTTAAATTTGGCTTTCAAAAAATTATTTTTAACAAAAAAAAAACAAAACATTTTAACGAAAAAGTTGAATTTCAAGCCAAAAATACAACTTTTCTATAAAATAGTTGAATTTTCAACCCAAAATAAGAATTTTTAAGCAAAAAAATAATTTTCAACCAATTGGTTGAATTTTTTTAAAAATAATATAATTTACAACAACAAAAATGAATTTTTAACAATATAGTTGAATTTTCAAGCAAAAAAAAAACAAATTTTCTAAAAACAGTTGCATTTTTAACCGAAAAATTAGTTGATCTTTATAACAAAATAATAAAATTTTCAACTCAACAGACCAATTTTTTATCAAAAACATTGAATTTTCAAGTCAAAAAGACGAATTTACTACCAAACAATTGAATGTCCAATTCGAAAATATAAATTTTCAACAAAAAATTCATTTTCAACCAAATAGTTGAATTTTCTGCTAAAATAATAGAAATTTCAAACCAAAATGACGAATTTGTATTACAGCAATTGAATTTCAAAGCCAAAGAGACGAATTTTCAAGCCTAAGAGGCGAATTTTCTACAAAAAGATTAAATTTTTAACCAAAAAATAAGAATTTTTAACCGAAAAATTGAATTTTCAAGTCAAAAAGTAAAAAAACATTAGCCTTCATCTAGAAAATATGAATTTTCAACAAAAATTCATTTTCAACCAATTAGTTCAGTTTTAAACTGAAAATGATCAATTTTTAACGAAAAATAAAATACTTAAATTTGGGGTTCAAAAAATCTTTTTTTAAAAAAAAAAAAAAAACATTCAACGAAAAAGTTTAACCTTCGGCCAAAAACTGAATTTTTAAAAAATAGTTGAATTTTCAAGCCAAAAAGACAACTTTTCCATAGAATAGTTGTATTTTCAACCCGAAAATAGGAATTTTTAAGCAAAAAATTAATTTTCAATCAATTGGTTGAATTTTCTGCCAAAATAATCTAATTTACGACACAAAAAGATGAATTTTTAACAATATAGTTTAATTTTCAAGCCTGAAAGACGAATTTTCTACAAAACAGTTGAATCTTTAAACAAAAAATTGATTTCAAAAAAATTATTTGATCTTGATAATAAAATAATGAAATTTTCAACTCAACAGACCAATTTTGATCAAAAAAATTGAATTTTCAGGTCAAAAAGATCAATTTACTACCAAAAAGTTGAATGTCCAATTCGAAAATATACATTTTCAACCAAAAATTCATTTTCAACCAAATATTTGAATTTTCTGCCAAAATAATAGACATTTAAATCCAAAAAGACGAATTTTTATTACAAGAATTGAATTTCAAAGCCAAAAAGACGAATTTTCAACCAGAAAATATGAATTTTCAAGCCTAAGAGACAAATTTTCTACAAAACGATAAAATTTTTAACCCAAAAATAGGAATTTTTAACCGAAAATTTAATCTTCAACCAATTAGTTGAAATTCCTACCAAAATAATAAAATTTTCAACCCAAAGGTACAAAAAATTATTTTCAAGCAAAAATGAAGGATTTTCAACAAAAAAGTTCAATCTTCGGCCAAAAATTAAAACTTTAACGAATCAGTTCAACTTTCAACCAATTAGTTGAATTTTCAACTAATAAGATTTATTTTCTACAAAAAAAGACGAATTTTCAACAACATTTTTTTTGTCGAAAATTAAGTTTTTGAACTAAAAATTGAACCTTTCCATTTTTGGTTGAAAATTAATCTTTTTTAGTTGAAAATTTGGATGAATTCAATTGTTTTTTACTTAAAACCATTTTTGGATGAACGTTACTTTTTACATTTTTCATTAGGAATTCATTTTTTGTCTGTAAAATTCTACTACTTCCTTGAAAGTTGAACTACTTTGCTAAAAACTTATTTTTTTGTTTGAAGATTCATCATTTTCAGTGAAAATTCAACTATTTAGTTGAAATTTGTTTTCTTTTTAGACTTAAAAATCTTTCTTGGATGAAAAATGAACTATTTATTAAATTATTTGATTTATTTTTCGGGTTTATTTTTTCTACTGATTCGTAAGTAATTTCTTTTCTGTCGACAATATCCTTCAAATCTACAATATCAAATAAATCGTTTAGGAAATATTGGAAATTGGCATGATTAAAAATTCAAAAATAATCTCTTTCAAATCGCTTTTTTTCCAATGTTTAGAATTTCTATTCATGACTCATAACGAATGAATCAACAATTTGTAAAAAAAAGGGTTAAAAAGGTTAAAATTGGGTCAAAATTATCGATTTTAGGCGTCTTAGGAGATTTTTCCAAATTTAAGTGTGAAAAAAGGGGAAAAAGGGGGATTGAGTAAAAAAGGCCGCAGACTGTGATCTCTGCTATAAAATAAAATAATTATTATTAACTCACATTTGTCGAGACTTATTATAGAACCAACTAACTCGTTTACTGTTAGGGACGGTGGCAAATCCTCCATGTGTTTTCGTCTTCTGACGAGCCACCAATCAATCAAAAAGAGTGCCAGAGCTAAAATTTTGATTCCAGCACAAAGTCCAACGTACCTAAAATTGAAAATAAAAGGGTAAAAATTCAGATAAAGTTTTTAGAATAAAGGGGGTCAACAGTAAAAATAAAAAAATGTCCTACTTGTATCTAAACTGTTCGATATCATAAAGAAGACATCTTCCCCCTTTTTCGCCGCATGTACTCTTCCAGAGCAAACATGTTGAGTCTATTAAATTTCCGAAAAGAATTGGTGCAGGTATGTAACCGAAGAGCCTGAAGATTACAAATTGCATACCCAGAGCGAAGGATCTCTCTTCCTCAGACACAGAACTGTAAATGGAAAAATTGAGTGTAAAATATTTCAAACTGAGAATTTAAAGAGAGTATTTATTTATTTTTTTGAAATTCTTACCGTAAGACTATCATTAGTAAAGGCATTTGTGTAACAGCGACGACAAATGTCATGAAAAAGAGGAGAATAAGAAACGGATATATGGTTCTGCAGGGTGAGGTGCAAGGACCGGCGGTGGCTACGGGGACGACTGTAACTTCTGCAAATTCTGGTGCGAGAATAGACAAATTTCCATGTATACCTGTAGAAAAAGAAAATTATTTAATATTCATTTTTTTTACGAGGGGTTGAAATCTAGTGTACAAATTTTCGTGAATTCTTCGAAAACTTTTTGAAATTTGTGTTAAATCTTTTTAAAATTTCGTGAAATCTTGGTGAAATAATAAAAATAATTTTATTCTTTGTGAAATGTTTGAAAATATTCTGAAATCATTCCGAAATCTCTGTGAAAACTTTTGAAGTCTTTAAAATCTTTTAAATCTTTGAAATATTTTTAAAAATTTTAAATATTTTGAAATCTTTTTAAATATTTAAAATCTTTTGAAATATCTTAAAATCTTTGAAATCCTTGTGAAATGATTAGAATTATTTGTGATATATTTTAAAGCTTTGTGAAATCACTGAAATATTACTGAAAGCTTTTAGAGCTTTGTGAAATATTTGCGAAATCTTTTGAAATTTTTGTGAAATATTTTTAAACTTTGTGAAATCATTGGAATATTTTTCAAATCTTTGTGAAATAATTGAAGCCTTTTAAATCTTTGTGAAATCTTTAAAAAAAAAATTTAATTTTTTTGAAATTTTTGTCAAATATTGGTGAAAACTTCTGAAATTTAACTGAAATCTTTGTGAAAGCATTACAATATTTCTGGAATCATTATAATTCCTTGTGAAATAAATGAAATATTTTTTAACTTCGTGAAATCATTGAGAAATTCCTGAAATCTTTGTAAAATAATTTTGTGAAATCTTTGTGAACGTTTTTGAAAGCTTTGAAATATTTGTTAAATCTTTTGAAATTTTTGTAACCTCTTGGAAATCTTTGCGAGATACTTGTGAAATATTTGAATTCTTACAGAAATTATTATGAAGTCTTTTGAGATAATTGAAATAACTGAAATCTTTTGAAGTCTTTTTTTTATATTTTAAAACTTTTTGAAGTCATTGAAATATTTCTGAAATCTTTGAAATGTTTGTGAAATCTTTTGAAATTTTTGTGAATTCTTGGGAACCTTTGCGAAATACTAGTGAAATATTTGCGAAATTTGTATAAAATCTTTGTGAAATAATTTAAATCTTTAAAACTTTTGTGAAATTTTTGTAAAAGTTTTAAAATCTGTTGATATCTTTGTGAAATCTTTAAAAAGTTTTAAAATCTTTTGAAATCTTTGTGAAATCTTTAAAAAGTTTAAAAATCTTCTGAAAACTTTGTCAAATAGTCGTGAAATCTTCTGACATTTTTGTGAAATCTCGTATCTTTGCAAAATTTGTATGAAATCTTTGTGAAATAATTGAAATCTGTTAAGTTTTTGTGAATTCTTTTTTAAAGTTTTAAAATCTTTTAAAACCTTTCTCAAATATTCCTTAAATCTTTTGAAAGTTTTTGAAATCTGCGAAATCATTGAATTTTTGTGAAATCTTTTGAAATTTGTGAAATTATTTAAATCTTCTAATTTTTGTGGAATTTTTTGTTTTGAAATCTTTAAAATCTTTTAAAAGTCTTTAAAATCTTTTACATCTTTGAAATATGTTAAAATATTAAAAATATTTTAAAATCTTTCGAATCCTTGTTTAATAATTAAAATAATTTGTGAAATATCTTAAAGCTTTGTGAAATCTTTTTAAATCATTGTGAAATATGTTTAAACTTTGTAAAAGCATTGAAATATATTTCGAATCCTTGAAATCTTTGTGAAATTTTTGTGAAGTCTTTGGAATCTTTGTGAAATATTTTTAAACTTTGTGGAATCATTAGAATATTTTTCAAATCTTTGTGAAATAATTGAAACCTTTTAAATCTTTGTGAAATCTTTTAAAACTTTAAAAATCTTTGTCAAATATTTGTGAAAACGTCAGAAATTTATTTGAAATCTTTGTGAAAGCATTAAAATATTTCTGGAATCTTTATAATTCCTTGTGAAATAATTTAAATATTTTTAAACTTCGTGAAATCATTGAACAATTTCTGAAAGATTTGTAAAATAATTGAAACCTTTGGGAAATCTTCGTGAAAGTTTTTGAAAGCTTTGAAATATTTGTGAAATATTTTGCCATTTTTTTGAACTCTTGGAAATCTTTGCGAAATACTTGTGAAATATTTGAATTTATACAGAAATTATTATGAATTCTTTTGAGATAATTGAAATCTTTGTAAGATCTTTTAAAATCTTGTGAAATAATTTGAATGTTTGCGAAAAAAATCTTTACGATATTATAAAAACTTTTGAAATAATTGAAATCTTTGCGAAATCTTTGCTAAATATTCTTTAATCTTTGCGAAATAATTGAAATCTTTTTTTTTATATTTTAAAACTTTTTGAAATCATTGAAATATTTCTGAAACCTTTGAAATGTTTGTGAATTCTTTTGAAATTTTTGTGAAATCTTGGGAATCTTTGCAAAATTTGTATGAAATCTTTGTGAAACAATTTAAATCTTTAAAATTTTTGTAAAAGTTTAAAAATCTGTTGATATCTTATTGTGAAATCTTTTAAAAGTTTTAAAATCTTTTGAAACCTTTGTGAAATCTTTTAAAAGTTTTAAAATCTTTTGAAATCTTTGTCAAATAATCGTGAAATCTTCTGAAATTTTTGTGAAATCTCTCGAATCTTTGCGAAATTTGTATGAAATCTTTGTGACATAATTGAAATCTGTTAAGTTTTTGTTAAATATTTTTTTAAGTTTTAAAATCTTTTGAAATCTTTGTCAAATATTCGGGAAATCTTTTGAAATTTTTTGAAATCTTTGTGAAATCATTGAAATATTTCTGGAATCATTGAAATTTTTGTGAAATCTTTTGAAATTTGTATAAAAATTTTGTGGAATTTTGTTTGAAAGTTTTAAGATCTTTTAAAAGTCTTAAAATCTTTTGGATTCTTTGTCAAATAGTTGTGAAATCTTTCGAATCTTTGCGAAATTTGTATGAAATCGTTGTGAAATAATTTAAATCTTTAACATTTTTGTGAAATCTTCGTAAAAGTTTAAAAATCGTTTGGGATATTGGTGGAAATCTTTTAAAAGTTTTAAAATCTTTTGAAATCTTTGTCAAATAGTTGTTAAATTTTTGGAAAATTTTGTGAAATATTTCGAATCTTTGCAAAATTTGTATGAAATCTTTGTGAAATAATTGAAATCTGTTAAGTTTTCGTGCAATCTTGAATTTTTTTGAAATCTTTGAGAAATCATTGGAATATTTCTGAAATCTTTGAAATTTTTGTGAAATCTTTTGAAATTCGAAATTTGTATAAAATCTTTGTGAAATATTTTTAAAGTTTTAGAGTCTTTTGAAACCTTTGTCAAATATTCGTGAAATCTTTTGAATTTTGTGTGAAATCTTTGTGAAATCACTGAAATATTTCTGAAATCTTTGAAATCTTTCTCAAATCTTTTGAAATTTTTGTGTAGTCTTTAAAATCTGTGAGAAATACTTGTGAAATATTTGAAATCTTTGCCGGATTTTAATGAAATCTTTTGAAATAATTGAAACCTTTGTGAAAATTTTGAAATATTTATGTAATTATGAAGTCTTTTAAAATAATTGAAATCTTTGAAGTTTTTACGAAATGAGGAAATCTTTTGAATTATTTGTGAAATATTTGAAACTTTGAGAAATCATTGAAATCTTTACGAAATTATGAAACATTTTGAAACAATTGAAATCCTTGTAGAACCTTTTAAAATTTTTCGAAATAATTGAAACCTTGAAATCTTTACGAAATTATGAAATCTTTTGCAATAATTGAAGTCTTTCAAATCTTTACAAAATTATGAAATATTTGTGAAATAATTGTGAAATATAATAAGTGGAATTTTTTGTGAAATCTCTGAAATATAACTTTTAAAATATTTCACAAAGATTGTATACAAATTTCGAATTTCAAAAGATTTCACAAAAATTGCAAAGATTTCAGAAGTATTTCAATGATTTTTCAAAGATTTCAAAAAATTTCAAGATTTCATAAAAACTCATTGAAATATTCCTCAAATCTTTGAAATTTTTCTGAAATCTTTTCAAATTTTTGTGTAGTCTTTAAAATCTGCGAGAAATACTTGTGAAATATTTGAAATCTTTGCCGGATTTTTATGAAATTTTTTGAAAAAACTGAAATCTGTTAAGTTTTTGTGAAATATTTTTTTAAGTTTTAAAATCTTTTGAAATCTTTGTCAAATATTCGGGAAATCTTTTGAAATTTTTTGAAATCTTTGTTAAATAATTAAAATAATTTTATTATTTGTGAAATGTTTAAAAATATTCTGAAATCATTGAAATATTTTTGAAATCATTGAAATTTTTGTGAAATCTTTTGAAATTTGTATAAAATCTTTGTGAAATGATTTAAATCTTTTAAATTTTGTGGACTTTTTTTGAAAGTTTTGAAATCTTTGTGAAATCTTTTAAAAGTCTTAAAATCTTTTGGTTTCTCTGTCAAATAGTTGTGAAATCTTTCGAATCTTTGCGAAATTTGTATGAAACCGTTGTGAAATAATTTAAATCTTTAACATTTTGATGAAATCTTTAAAAGTTTAAAAATTGTTTGAGATCTTGGTGGAAATCATCAAATTTTTTAAATCTTTTGAAACCTTTGTGAAATCTTTTAAATGTTTAAAAATCTTTTGAAATTTCTGGACATTTTTGTGAAATATTTCGAATCTTTGCGAAATTTGTATGAAATCTTTGTGAAATAATTGAAATCTCTTAAGCTTTTGTGAAATCTTGAAATTTTTTGAAATCTTTGAGAAATTTTTGTGAAGTCTTTGAAATCTGCGAAATACTTGTGAAATCTTTGTGAAATATTTTAAAGCTTTGTGGAATCATTGAAAGCTTTATGAAATTATGAAATAATTTTAAATCTTTGTAAAATATTTCAACATTTTTGTGGAATATTTGGAATCTTTGTGAAATCTTTTGAAATCTTTGTGAAATATTTTTAAACTTTGTGAAATCATTGGAATATTTTTCAAATCTTTGTGAAGTAATTGAAACCTTTTAAATATTTCTAAAATCATTTAAATTTTTGTGAAATCTTTTGAAACGTGTATAAAATCTTTGTGGAATGATTTAAATCTTTTAAATTTAGTGGAATTTTTTTTTAGTGTTTTAAAACCTTTGTGAAATCTTTTAAAAGTCTTAAAATGTTCTAGACTCTTTGTCAAATAGTTGTGAAACCTTTCGAATCTTTGCGAAATTTGTATGAAACCTTTGTAAAATAATTTAAATCTTTAACATTTTTGTGAAATCTTTGTAAAAGTTTAAAAATCGTTTGAGATCTTGTTGGAAATCTTTAAATTTTTAAAATCTTTTAAATGTTTTAAAATCTTTTGAAATTTTTGGAAATTTTTGTGAAATATTTCGAATCTGTTAAGTTTTTGTGAAATCTTTAAATTTTTTGAAATCTTTGAGAAATCATTGAAATATTTATGAAATCTTTGAAACCCTTTGAATTTTGAAATTTGTATAAATATTTTAAAAGTTTTAGAGTCTTTTGAAATCTTTGCCAAATATTCGTGAAATCTTTTGAATTTTGTGTGAAATCTTTGTCAGATTTTTATAAAATCTTTTGAAATAATTGAAACCTTTATGAAATTTTGAAATATTTATGTAATTATGAAATCTTTTGAAATAATTGAAATCTTTGAAGTTTTTACGAAATAAGGAAATCTTTGTGAAATATTTTTGAACTTTGTGAGATCATTGAAATCTTTACGAAATTATGAAATATTTTGAAACAACTGAAATCCTTGTAGAACCGTTTAAAATTTTTCGAAATAATTGAAACCTTGAAATATTTACGAAATTATGAAATCTTTTGAAATAATTTAAATCTTTACAAAATTATGAAATATTTTGAAACATCTGTGAAATATAATAATTGCAATTTTTTGTGAAATCTCTGAAATATCGAAACCTGACGTACACTCAAAAATCGAGTATTCAACCCCCTATTATTTTTGCAAATATATTTTTGACTCTTCCTAACTTACATGCGCAATTGGTGAAGTTTGATTTCGAGCTAAAGGCAGTGCAGCCCGCGTGACAGGGACTGAAGTACGTGAGACCATTATTTCCGCAGACGGGTTCCACATCCGTCATACGGCATTCGCAGCCAAAATTGCAGGCCGCGGTGAGATTAACTTGAAAAGGCTCAAGACCTTTGGTGCTGCTATTGAAGTAGGGAATAGTTGTCCCAGCCATTTTGACATTGTCGCATCCGAGGAAGAATAATAAACCGTAGCAGGTGAGACAGACAATGTTGGAGACTAGAACAAATTGCACGGCACCCTTTGGCCTGAGCTCGAGGCGTTTTAACAAACAACCGCCGATGAAAATGCCGATGCAGGCTCCTGGTATCGCGATTGAACCCGTGAAGACCGATGCTTGGCTCTTTCCCAAACTGAATTGCGTTTCCAAGTACTTGGGCAAGAAAACGACAAATCCTGAGACGATTACAAGCTCCATGCAGGCGCCCAAACAGGTCACGATGTAGACTGGATTGCAGACGAGCCTCCACATACTTCGTGGAAGGTCTGGAAAAATTAGATAATAAATAATTTCATCAATTTTAGTTTAATTAAACTTTAATTATTTGAATATATCAGGGTGTCTAGCGTTTCTTCAAACAAAAATTCCAGGACTTTTCCAAATTTTCCAGGACAGAAATATACATTTTTCCAGGTACTTTTTTACAGTAAGAAAATAATACTTTCCTCGAAACATAGTAGAAATTGTAGGTCTAGTGGAACTGAAAAAGTGTCATATGCGAAATTTCTCTTAAACTCCTAAAATCTGATTTTGTAGAAGAAAAAGCTTTTTTTGGACATTGTTCATTTTATCACGGTGAAACATCACGACGCTACGATAGAAAATATTCAAAGTTTATGTAGGTGATTCTGATACCAATCTGATTTCGACTATTAAAATTTTCTTAATTAAGAAAATTCAGAAATATTCAAAAAAAATTCTACGAATTAACAACATTCAATATATTCATTATTACGAAATTATTTTATGAAAAGATGGAGAATAAAGATTTCTTACATTAAAAATGAGGTAAAATTGTTAAACTCATTTTAAAGAAATCTTAAATTATTTTTAAGTACATCTACAGATTGGAAAGAATCATGAGTTTAGTGTCTCTATTTAAAAATATTTAAGATTCAAATAGACTCGAAGTTTATTTTACCTTGAAAATTTTTTTTACGAAAATGTAGAAAAAGATTCATAATCAAAAATAAAATTCAATGACCATCTAACTTTTCGGCTCTTTAGAGAAAAAAATAACACAATGAAAAAAAAGGGAAAAAGAGGAAAAAGTCAACCAAAAACCACCTCTCACTTTTTCCTTTTTCCGTCCTTTTTATGCCACGGGGGAAACCAACATGTTTCGAGGTCAATTTAAACCTCCTCATCAGGGAATTATTTATTGGATAACTAAAGGTATGAGTAATTCATATACCTATAAAAATTCTATATTTCTTATACTTCATGTGAAATATGAATTAATCGAGGAATTGATTGTTTTTAATGAAAATAAATTTTTTTAAATTATTTAGTTAAGGAAAATACTTTAACATAATTGATAACTACATCCCAAACTATGTTATATCTTGAGAGGTCCTTCCCTAAATTGATAACTTTGTTTCCCTCTCTCCCTTTAAATAACACTTCCTTAAATTCTCTATTTTTAATAAAAAATTAAAATTGTTAGATATTTTCGACAGGTCAATCGATCATATTAATACCCTCATCTCAAATTAAAGTCTGTAATTAAAATTCATTTTGATCAGTAGAAACAATCAATATCATTTTTTTTAAACAAAAATATTTTTATTATTTTTTGAAAAAATTATTTTAACTCCCTGTATTTTTGTCCTATGATGAAATCCAATGTTTATGTTTCATTATTCTGTTGTCATATTCCGGAAAGCACCATTTAAAAAAGTTTTTAAACACATATTTTTTTCAGGGTTAAAAACAATTTAATGAAACTTATGAAATTCAATATTTTTTTGCTGTTTATAATTTAGCTGATTTAGGTTTATTTGCAGTGAAATAATGAAATTGTCAAGAAATGAGTTGATTTTTTAACCAAATTGTTGAGTTTGCAACCTACAAAGATGAATTTTCAACTAATTTATCGAATTTTAAACAGAAAAGATTAAACTTCAACTAAAAACAGTTGCAATTCCAACGAAATAATTAAATTTTTTGGAAGACAGTTTAATTCTTAACAAAAACGGTGAATTTTAAATCCAAAAGGACGAATTTTCTGTAAAAATAGGCGAATGTTCAACAAAACAGTTGAATTTGCAACACGAAAATCAGAATGTTCGACAAAAAAACGAATTCTCAACGAAAAATTAAATATTTGGTATTTCAACAACAGAAAAAATGAATTTTCAATAAAATAGTTAAATTTTTAACCAAATAGTTTAACTTTCAACCTACAAAGATGAATTCTTATCCAAAACGACGAATTTTCAACAAAGAAAAATTAATTTTCTACCAAAAAATGACAAATTTTCAACAAAATACACCAATTTGCAAACAAATAATAACATAGATTTTCAACCAAATAGTTG
>CAKNXH010063494.1:445-13826 GCA_932178445.1 Andricus quercusramuli | reverse complement strand
CATTTTCAACCAAAACTGGAATAGTTAAATTTTCAGCAAAAAAAAAAAAAATTTTAATTTGAAAAAAATCATTTTTGACAGAATAGTTGAATTTTCAACAAAAAAAGGAGTTTTTAACAAAGTAGCTCTACGTTCAACCAAAAGGTTGAATTTCAAACCAAAAAAGGTGAATTTTTAATGAAAAATTTATTAGTTGAATTTTCGACTAAAAGCGATCAATTTTCAACCTAAAATGGAATAGTTGAATTTTCAATGCAAAAAATTAATTTTCGTATAAAAATACAGTTTTTCCAACAAAATAGTTCAATTTTCAGCCAACAAGTAATTGAATTTTTAATAAAGAGAATAAATTTTATAAGAAAAAAGACCAAATAGTTTAACTTTTAACCTACACAGATGAATTCTCAACCAAAACGACGAATTTTCAACGACGAATATTAATTTTCTAACAAAAAAGAAAAATTGTCAACAAAATACACCAATTTACAAACAAATAATTTAATTTTTAACTAAAAATTATTAATTTTCTGTAAAATAGATTTGAACTAAATAGATGAATTTTGAACTGAAGAGACGAATTTTCAACTAAGATGATGAATCTTCCATTCTGCAACCAAAGAATGAATGTTTAATAAAGTAGGTCAACTTTTAGCAAAAAATAAAAATAAAAATTTCTACGAGACAGTTAAATTTTTAATCCGAAATTATTAATTTTCTACCAAAGAGACGAATTTTCTAATCAAAAAGGCGAATTTTCAACAAATAAAGATTTTTCAGCAAAGACAGAAAAAAAATGTCAAAGAAATTGTTGAACATACAATCCAAAAGACAGCATTGTCAACCAAAAAATATTAATCTTCAGCAAAAAAGTTCATTTTTGACCAAAAAATTGCAGTTTTAGTCAAAAGAGAGAACATTTTTACCAACAGGATTAGTTTTCTATCAATAAAGACCAATTTTTGACTTAAAAAAAAGATTAAATTTGAGCAAAAGAAATGGAATTTACATTATATTGACTTGATTATTGGACGTTAAATGGGATTTTGAATTTGATTTTAGTCCAATTTAAAATTTTTGAATTTCAATTTAATTATTTGGTTGAAAAATTATTTTTTATCGAAACAGGGTGTCCAGCGATTCTTAGGAATGAAATTCAAGGTATTTTCCAGGTTTTCCAGGTCAAGAAGTCAAGTTTTTTCAGGTCTCCTTTTTTTACATCAAATAATGAAATAACCGTTTCTTATCCATGTAAAAAATGAGCCATTTCATTTTTTATTGGTCAATAATAAGTCGTCTTTAAAAACCTTGAAATCTTTGTGAATTCGTTGAAATCTCTTGAAGTACATGAAATCGTTGTGAAATCTTCTGGATTCTTTTCAAATTTTTGTAAAATATTTGAAATCTTTGAAAACTTTGAAATTTTTTGAAATTTTTATGAAATCTTTGAAATATTTGTAAAAGCTTTCTTTAATCTTTGTTTGTGAAATCTTTCGTATTCGTTTGAAGTCATCGAAATCTTTGAAATCGTTTAAAAAATCTTTGAAATGTTTTGAAACCTTTGGAATTCTTGTATTATTTTGATATCTTTATGAAATTTCTATGAAATCTTTCTGAAATCTTTTTTATTCATTAAAAATCATAACAATATTTTCAATCTGTGTAAAATCTTTTGAAATCTGAAAAATTTAGTTTATTATTTTGAAATCTTTTGAAATCTTTTGAAAGTTTTAAAATCTTTGGAAATGTTCGAAATCTTTGTGAAATCTTTGAAATCTGGTGAATATGCCTTCTTTAAATCTTTGAAATCCTTGCAATCTTTATGAAAAGTTCGAAATCTTTGGGAATTTGTTGTGAAATTTTTTAAATCTTTATCAAATCTTTTTAAATATTTGTGAAATTTTTCGTACATCTTTGTTTGTGAAATCTTTTTTATTCGTTGAAATCAGTGAATTAATAGTGAACACTTTACAAATCTTCTAAAATTTTTTTAAACCTTTTGGAATCATTTCAAATCTTCGAAATATTTTAAAATCTTAGAAATCTTGTGTACTGTAAACGTTTTCAAATCTTTGAAATCCTTTAAATCTTTGTGAAATCTTCAAAATCCTATTAAATATTCTAAAATCTTTGAAATATTTTGAAACCTTTTGAAACTGAATTAAAATCGAAATTTTCAACTAATAATTTTTATAATTTGTAAGTTGAATGTCACAAAAAAATGTATACTTGTAACATTCTATATTTCCCGGTCAAGTTTTTCAATTTTCCTGGTCAACTAAAAGTAACATATTCATATTTTCAGAATAAACGCAAATATTTATTTTAATTTATGACGTCCATTCTAAACATCCTTTAATACAACAACAGAGAACAGAGAAAAAAATACTTAAATTTTTCACTAAAAAATATTCATTTATTACAAAAAATAGAATAGTTGAACTTTCAGTTGAAAAAATTAATTTTCAACAAAAAAAAACGAGTTTTCAACAAAATAGTTCAACTTTCAACCAGAGTGATGAATTTTCAAATGAAATTATGAATCTTCAACTGCAATAGCTAAATTTTAAACCAAAAAGATGAACTTTCAACTAAAAATGATGAATACTTAACTGGAACACTTGAATTTTCAACCAGAGATGAATTTTTAAACAAGATTAATTTGATACTAAAAAATACAATTCTTCAACAAAATACATGAATTTTTAACCGAATAGTTGAATTTTGAACTAAAAAAAATTATATTTTTCAACAAACATAAGAGTTTTCAACTAAAACAATGAATGTTCAACTGAAATAGTTGATTTTTAAACCAGAAAGATGAACTTTCAACTACAAAATGATGAATTTTTAAACAAGATTAATTTTTAAATAACAAGATTGATTTTACACAAAAAAATGCAATTTTTAAACAAAATACATGAATTTTTAACGAAATAATTGAATTTTTAATTAAAGAAGAGAAAGAAACGAAAAAAATCCAAAGGTTGATAATTCAAATTTTCGAACTGAAGATTGATTTTCTACGAAAAAAAAAAACGATTTTTTAACATAATAGATGAATTGTCAACGAAATGTTTTAATAATTGATGTTATTTTGTCCACCAGGGTATTTAATTAATTAATTTCTGATGTTAAATATTGCCGATTACTGGTCAAATAATTTTCTGGAGAAACGAGAAAATTTATTTGAAATAGCTGAATTTTTAACTATAAAAGATTTAAAAAAATAGTTAAATTTTCAGTTAAAAAAAATTAGTTTTCAAACTAACTGATGAATTTTCAACTAAAAATGTTATGGTCAACCACGAAGTTTAATTTCTACAAAAAAGACGAATTTTCAACGAAATATATGAATTTTCGACTAAAATGATGGAATATTCAATTGAAATAGTTACATTTTCAGTCAAAAAATAATTTTTGAAAAATATTTAAAAAAAACTATAAGGTTTGATTTTGCAATTAAAATTGAAATGGTTAAATTTTGAAAAGTATCATTAACAATTTGGAAATTTTTCATTTTTGAACGATTTAAACTGACTTGAAATACTTGAAATTATAATTATTGAATAAGGATTTTTTTAAATGCTTGGAAAAAATAAAATTAGTGATTCTATTTTACAAGCAAAACATCTAATACCGACTTTATAATCTTTCCCCTATTATGTCCTTCTTTTCCCCAATTATTTAATAATTATAAATAATTGAAAAATAATTTGGATTATTTTAATTTTCAACATTCCGTAGCAGAAATTTTTTAATTTTTTCCACTTTGAAAAATTCAATTTAGTTTTCTATTTCAAATTGTCACATTTTATTCGCTTTGAATTCAAAATTATTTAAATTTACAAATTTTTAATTTCTAATTATTCATTTTCCAAATCATAATAATTGTTAATTAAATTGTTAAATTTTGCAGACTTCGAATTAGAAATGATGGAATTTCAAATCCTTTGTAATGAAATTGTCCAATTTTCAAAATTTTAATATGAAATTTTTTATTTTTGAGAGCTTTTGACTGAAAATTTTTTAATTTGAAACTCTTTGAATTTCAAATTATTCAATTTTCCTTTTAATCAGAAATGATACAAAGTTCAATTCTTTCTTATTCCATTCAAAATATAAGTTTTTTTTTAATGGAAATTATTTATTAGATTGGACATAATACTTTTGTGTGTAATGTATAACAAATATTTTGTATAGGAGAAATATAAACGATATACTTTGTGTACAATATATTCTCTGCACAATTTTGTCTGTGAAAATAAGACAAAAAATCTAAGAATTTAAAAATTGAAATTATCTGGTATAAATTACCTTTTATATCTTTTCCGTAACCAGTATCATCAGCTTCTATTGCTTTCTTGACTTCCTTGGTCGGCTCTTTTTCCTTAACCGGAGGTGGTTTGCTTTTTTCTAAAATCCTGATCTTCTCCTTCTCGCGTTGGAGGGTTTTTGGGAAACTGAAGAATGGGATCGCGGTTAAAATGAGAAGCAAACCGCAGAGTAAAAATCCTCCCCACCACATTCCGACCCATCGATGGTCTCCTGGATCTGCAAATATTGAATAAATCAGATAATTAAAAAATAAGTTAAAGTAGGCACCGTAAGCCTTCCCATAATCCCCCCCCCCATACCCCCCTCTACATTCCACTACTTCCCCTCCAATCACTTATCCCTCCGCTACACTCTTCCCCAACGTTTTCCTCCACTACTTCACCCTTTCCTCGCTTCTCCAGCTAACACTTCCCTTCCCCAGTCCTCAAACCCCCACCTCTTATTTCTTCCACTCTCCCTCCCCTCACTTTCCTCTACATCATCCATCCTTTCACCTAACTTACCCTACTTCTCCCCTAATTTCTCCTACATTCCCTACCCTCACTTCTCCTCTGATCATTTCTCCTCACTTACCCTACTTCTCCCTAATGCCTTTCCCTACCCTCACTTCCCCTCCCCTCATTTCCCTTATTTTCTTTCACTTCCCCTACACCCTCACCCTCATTTCCTCTCGTTTATCCTTCCCTTATTTCCTTTCACTTTCCCCCTACTCCCTCACCCTCATTTCCTCTCACATCCCTTCCCTTATTTCCTTTCACTTTCCCCCTACTCCCTCTCCCTCATTTCCCCTTCTCTTATCTCCTTTCACTTCCTCTACTCTCCCCAGACCCTCGATTTTCATACTTTCCCTCCCCTCACTTCTACAATTTCCCCTTCCCACATTTTCTTCCACTTACCATATTTCCCCTCCCCTCATCAACTCTACTTTCCATCCTTTCACCTAACATACCCTACTTCTCCTCCCCTAAAGTCTCCTACATTCCCTACCCTCACTTCCCCTCAGATCATTTCTCCTCACTTACCCTACTTCTCCCTAATGTCATTCCCTACCCTCATTTCCCTTATTTCCTTTCGCTTCCCCTACTCTCTCACCCTCATTTCCTCTCGCTTACCCTTCCCTTATTTCCTTTTCATTTTACCCCTACTCCCTCTCCCTCATTTCCCCTTCTTTTATATCCTTTCACTTCCTCTACTCTCCCCAGACTCTCGATTTTCCTACTTTCCCTGCCCTCACTTCTACAATTTCGCCTTCCCACATTTTCTTCCACTCCCCTTATTTTCCTTCACTGCCCCTCCTCTCACTTTCCCCACTTCCAACCTCCCATTTTCTCTCACTTCCTCCCCTAAAGTCTCCTACATTCCCTACCCTCACTTCCCATCTGATAATTTCTCCTCACTTACCCTACTTCTCCCTAATGTCTTACCCTACCCTCACTTCCCCTCCCCTCATTTCCCTTATTTCCTTTCACTTCCCCTACAACCTCACCCTCATTTCCTCTCGTTTACCCTTCACTTATTTCCTTTCACTTCCCCCATTCCCTCACCCCTATTTTCCCTCACTTCCCCTTCCCTTATTTCCTTTCACATTCCCCCTACTCCCTCTCCCTCATTTCCTCTCACTTCCCTTCTCTTATTTCCTTTCACTTCCCCTATTCCCTCTCCCTCATTTCCCCTCACTTCCTCTTCCCTTATTTCCTTTCACTTTCCCCCTACTCCCTCTCCCTCATTTCCTCTCACTTCCCCTATTCCCTCTCCCTCATTTCCCCTCACTTCCCCTTCGCTTATTTTCTTTCACTTCCCCTACTCCCCCCAGACCCTCGATTTTCCTACTTTCCCTCCCTTCACTTCTACAATTTCCCCTCCCCACATTTTCTTTATTTTCCTTCACTTCCCCTACTTCCCCACCTATAATTTCTGTTCATTTTCCCCCAACACCCTCCCATCGTTTCCAGGGAATGAAAATAATAAAGAATGAAAGTAAATATTATACCGATACTGATGAGGGTTCCAGCGAAGGAATCCATATGATAGGAGAGGAGGAAGGCTCCGAGAAGGAAGCCTAGGACTGGTCCAAATGCTGCCATACTGTAGACACAGCCTGGAAATAATTAGATTTTATGAGTATAATATGGATAATATGGAATTAGTATAAAAAATTATTATTAATTTAAATTTTCAGAAAAATATAAAGTAACAATTATTCGAATGTTTCAATGAAAATAACTGTTTATTGCTTTTTATGTTGTTAAATCATTAATCAATATGTACATATATTTTAATTTTCTCTGGAATAATTAGTTTTAAAGGTCATTGATAAATTAAATTCAATTTCGAACGAAAAAAATATATACAATGTAAAAATTATTTGAATGTTTTAATCAGAATAATTTCTTTTCATTTATTAAATATTAACTGATTCTGTTTAAAATAACATTTCCTGGAATAAGTTGAAAGATTATTAAGAAATTAAATTTAATAAAAGAAAAGTCAAAATTTCAAAAAAATATTTATAAAGTGAAAATTATCTTAATGTTTCAATAAAAATAATTTTTTCATACTTTTTATGTTGTGAACTGATTAATTAATAGGTAAATATATTTATTTTTTTATTTTTTCTGGAATGAGCTTTAAAGGTCTATAATAAATGGAATGTATAGAAATGCATTTTCAAATGAAAAAAAAAATATATAATGTGAAAATCATTTGAATGTTCCAATGAAAATAATTGTTTAATGCTTTTTATGTTGTGAACTGACTAATTATATATGAACTGATTATATTGAAAACTACAGTTTCTGGGGTTTCTTTAAACGATTATTAATAAATTACGTTTCCAGAAATAAAAGTTCAAATTAAAAAAATTAATAGAGTGAAAATTATTTGAATGTTTCAATGAAAATTATAGTTGAATGGTTCTTATTTTGTGAACTGATTAATTAATTATTATTATCGAATTTATTTTTTTCACAATATCAAATTACATACAGATTGAATTTTAACTTTTCTCTATCAAGTAACATAAATTGATCATTTATTTTGAGGTTGCGTAATTAAATATTGACTATGATTTATATAATAAAAGTTGATTTTTTATTAAAAATACCTTCATTACAAATATATAGTTTTTTTTTAATGTTTGCGATATTGTGAAATGATTATCGGAATTCAAATTTCAAAATTATATGGACATATGTTTTAATTTTTTTCTGGAATCAGTATAAAAGGTTATTAATGATTCAAATGGTCAAAAATACAATTTTAAAATTCAAAAAATATATAAGTTGAAAATTATTTGAATGTTTCAATGAAAATAATGTTAAACATTATTTTATTATGAGTCGGTAATAAGGTTTTTCTTTATAAATACAAATTAATATTATAATTTTTAAGTTACTATTCTAGATTTTTATTTGCTAACATTAAAAATATAAACAATTTAAAAATCCATTATTAAGCAAATTTTTAAGTATTAATTTTAAATTGAAAAATGTTAAATTAGAAGATTTCAAAACTGAAAAATTTCAGATTAAAATTATGAAAATTTGACAATTTGATTAAAAAGAAGTTGAAAATGTATAATTTCTGACACAAAGCATTCAAAATTGAACAATTATCTTTTTAATTAAGGAATCTTCAAAATTGATTAACTTTAGATTGGACTTCTGAAAATTGGATCATTCAAACGCAATTGAAATAATTTTTAGTTCGAAGAGATTAAAATTTGACAACTTAAAATTGAAAACTTAACTGTATGTCGCAAAGCCACAGCTTCTAAAACTTAAGAATTTTAAATTATAATTAAATAAAAGTATTAAAAAAATCTAACATTAAAATTAATGAGATAAATTTTTGTAAGATCACAAAATAAATTCGTCGTCATTTTCAACATTCAAAATAGACAAATTATCAATTAGAAACCTTTAAAATTGAATTGTTTTTAAAAAATGTTGAAAATGAAATAATTTTAAACGAGAAATTTTAAAAATGAAAAATTTGCAATAAGGAGTGTTGAAAATGAAACGAATTCAAACTCCATTGAAAACTGAAAAAAAAATAATTACCAAGAATTACGAAACTAAAACTTTTTTATATTCAAACCCTTTAAAATTTCAATTATTTTGAGTAAATTTAATCGTTTAAAAATTAAAAGATTTTAAATTGTTGTTTATACGTTTCAAAATTGACCTATTTCTATTTCAATTGCAAAAATTAAAACTTATGAAAGGGGGAAAAAGAGAAAAAATTGAAAATTCAGCTTTCAAAATAAAACCAAGATCTCTAAAATTATAACCATTCAAAATTCATGAAATTGTTCACGTTAATTGGTATTTTTAATAAGAAAAAATAGATTTCAAAGAAGATTTACAACTTTTTAGCGTAATTTGATATTGTGAACAAAATTAATGAGCTAATTCTTAATTAATCAGTTCATAACATAAGAAGTATGAAAAAATTACTTTCATTGAAACTTTTAAATAATTTTTACTTTATATATATTTTTCTTTAAATTTTGACTTTTATTTTATTAGATTAAATTTATTAATCATCTTTTAACTAATTCCAGAAAATGTAATTTTCAACAGAAACAGTTAATATTTAATTAATGAGTTCATAACATAGAGAGCTTTTAATAATAAATTATTTTCAATGAAATATCTGAATAACTTGTATTCAATATTCATCTGACAATTTAAATTATTAATAACCTTCCAAAGTAATACCATGAGAAATTGAAATATATGCACATATCATTTTGAAAATTGAATTCGGATACTCACTTCACAACATCACCGACATTTGAAAAAATTATATCATTGTAATGGAGATATTAAAGAAAAAATACATTTTTATCATAAAAATAGCAGCCAATATTAAATCACATAACATTAATGTCAATAATCAATTTATGTGACTTAATTGAAAACAATTCAAATTAAATCTTTACGTAATTTCCTTTTTTGAAAAAAAAAAAATCATTCAATAGTTAATAATAGTTAATTCATCTGTTCAGAGCATAAAAATCAATCAACAATATTATTTGCATTGAAACATCAAAATATTTTTAGCTAATTGCATAAAAACTTAAAACACATTTACATATAAGTTTGAAGATTATTTAGATAATTATCTCACAACATCGTAAACATTTGGAAAATTATGAAATTGGAATAGAAGTATTTGAAATATAAATAAACTTTTATTATACAAATAATTTAGTTTATTTACATTTAAAATTTCTCTATTCCAATTACGTAATTTCTGTCAATGTTTGTGATGTTGTGAAATGATTATACGAATTCAATGTTCAAAATTATATAGAAATACGTTTTAATTTTTACCTGGAATTAGTATAAAAGGTTAGTATGAATTCAAATTTTCAGAAATACAATTTTAAATTTAAAAAATATGTAAATTGAAAACTATTTGAATATTTCAATTAAAATAATGTTAAACATTATTTTATTATTGTTCAAAATTTTAAATTAAATAAAAATTGAATTAAATTTTGTTCTCAATTAAGTAACATAAATTGATTATTTACTTTCAGGTTGTGTAATTTGAATGTGGGCTATTCTTTTTATAATAAAGGTTTGATTTTTTTTTTGAAATACCTCTATCACAATCATATAATCCTTTTAAATGTATGTGATGTTGTTAAACAAGTATCTTAATTGAATTCTTTAAATTATATGTACAGATATTTTTATTTTGTTTGAATTTTTTTGAGAGGTTACTTTAATGAATTAAATGTATAGAAATGCAATTTCAAATTTAAAGAAGAATATAATGTAAAAATTATTTGTTTGTTTGGTTGAAAATAATTGTTTAATGCTTGTTATGTTCCAAACTGATTATTCAGTTGTTAACTTATTCCATTCAAACTTACATTTTCTGGAATTAGTTTGAAAGGTTATTAATAAATCAAAATTTCATTAATGAAAGTTTAAATTGAAAAAAAACATTAAGTAAAAATTATTTGAATGTTTTATTAAAAATTAGAGATTAATTTTTTCACGATAATAAATTAAATAAACATTGAAATTTAGTTTTTTTTTCTAAATTGAGTAACATAAATTGATAATTTACTTGAAGGTTATATAATTGATTATTGGATATAATTTGTATAATAAAAGTTTATTTATATTTAAAATACCCTTATTACAATTAAGTAATTTTTCAAATGTGCCTGATTTTGTAAAATGAGTCTCTGAATTTAGTTTTCAAAAATATATGTAAATATGTTTTATTTTTTCTGACATTAGTATAAAAGTTTACGAATAAATTAAATTTTTAGCAATGGAAGAAGAATTAAAAAAATTTTTGAAGTAAACATTAATTAAATGTTTCAATGAAAGACATAGTTTAATGCTTCTTATTTTTTGAACTAATTGATTAATTATTATCTGATTGATTTTTTTCACAACATTAAATTTCATAAAGATTGAATTTTAATTTGTTTCAATTAAGTACATAAAATGATTATTTACTTGAAGGTTATGTAATTGATTATTGGCTATGATTGGTAAAATAAGAGTTTATTCACATTTGAAATACCTCTATTCCAATTATGTAATTTCTATCAATGTTTGTGATGTTGTGCAATGATTATCTGAATTTAATTTTCAAAATTACATGTAAATATGTATCAATATTTTAACAAATTACTATGAAAGGTTACTAATAAATCAAATTTTCAGAAATGAAAGTGAAAATTTAAAAGAAATGTAAAGTAAAAATTACTTGAATGCCTGGATGAAAATGATAGTTTAATCCTGTTTATATCGTGTACAGATTAATTAATTATGAGCTTATTAATTTTTTAACAATATTAACTTACATCAAGATAAAGTTTTAATTTGCCTGAATTAAGTATGTGCATAAATTTATTATTTACGTGAAGGCTATGTAATTGAATATTTGCTATAATTTTGATAAGGAAAAGTTATTCATGTTTAAAATACCTTTATTTTCCAATTGTATCAATTTTGTAAATTTTTGTGATGTTGTGAAATAAGTATCTAAAGTCTGCTTTCAATATTATATGTACATATATTTTACTTTTCTATGAAATTAGTTTAAAAGGTTATTAAATAATTCAAATTTTCAGAAAAATATGAAGTAAAAATTATTCGAAGGTTTCACTGAAAATAACTAATCGACTGATTAATTTTTTTCCAAAAATTTAATTACATAAATATTGAATTTGAATTGTTTTCAAATAAGTCACATTAATTGATTATTTACATTAAGGTTGTGTGATTTAATATTGGCTGCTATTTTTATGATAAAAATTTATTTTTGCTTTAAAATATCTCCATTACAATTATATAATTCTTTCAAATGTGTGTGATGTTGTGAAGTGATTTTTCGAATTCAATTTTCAAAATTATATGTGAATATATTTCAATTTTTACTGGTTGAAAGGTTATTAATGATTGAAATTTTCAGATAAATATTAAATGAAAGTTATTCTAATATTTCAATGAAAATAATTATTAAATGCTCTCTATGTTCTGAACTCAGTAATTAAATATTAACTGTTTCTGCTAAAAATTTCATTTTCTGGAATTAGTTAAGAGATTATTAATAAATTTAATTTAATGAAAGAAAAGTCCACATTCAAACGAAAATATATTGTATAAAGTGAAAATTATTTGAAAGTTTCAATGAAAATAATTTTTCTATACTTTTGATGTTGTCAACTGGTTAATGAAGAATTAGCTGATTAATTTTTTTCACAATGCTTACATTTAAAAATAGGCCGTTAAATCTTAACAAATAAATAGTTATTAGAAAATTGAGTAAAAATGAGAAAAATTAATCCAGACGTTAGTCTACAAAAAAATATTATATATTAATTCTGATTTACCGATATACAAGGAGGCACTGTCCTGGGTGACATGGTCGTCTATGTAGGTCGTGCCAAGTGTAAAAAGAGGCGATCCTCCGCATCCTAATAAAAGTTGAGCAAGTATAAAGAGTAAAACAGGACCGACTGTCGAGGGAGATCCCTGAATGCAATTATCGCCTCTTAAATTATTATGAGGCGCTAATGGTGGCGAAGATAGACCAGTTGAAAGGCGTCCTGAGAGAAAAAATCATTATTATAAATAACCACTTTATAAATAGAAACCTTTCAAGTTATTTTCTCAAATTTTAAATACCTAATCCCATATCTTGTTCGCGCAATGACACTCCACGACAAATGTTGTCCGAGTTGGAGGTGTTGGAAGTGGTTGTAAGATTTGGTTCGGCTGTAAAATGCGGGACCATAAAGATCATTGAACCCAGACCTGTTATTACCGCACCTGTGAATAAAAATTTAATTAACAGAGAGTTTACAATGAATATCAGGGATAAGAGCGCAAAAAGAACTAAAATATTGGTCAAAGTAGGCGACGTGCGCCTACAAAAAAGGATTTCGAGCCTCGTCTCGAGCCTCGCCTCGTCTTGAGCCTCGTCTCGAACCACGCCTCGAGCCTCGCCTCGAGTCTAGTCTCGAGTCACGTGAAAAAAGTACGACGGACCGACACCTGAACATTTATTTTCTAATAATTTAGAAAGGAAAAAAACAATTCCAGGGATCACAGCGTATAGCGAGCTAAAAAAAGGGGAAATAGGGTTGTTTTTTCACGGAAAAGGGGAAAATAGGGGAAAGATTAAACATTTATTTCGAGATGTCGAAAAGAACAAACAATCTTTTTGTAAGACATGTTACATTTTTAATGATTTCTGCCATTAAAGATTTATTTCTTAAAATTGGATGCACTTAGAACGTTGGAAATCTATCCAGAGTGATATAAAAAAGTCAGAGAAAAAATAAAATTAGTTAAATACAAACTTTTGATATGTTTAACATCCTTCTCATGAATATTTCAAGATTTGTCATTTCATCCTTACTATAACTTTTTTTATTTTCAGGAAAAATCCGAATCATTTTAAAAGACACTTAGAAGGCGTCGAAGTTTTGAGAATATTCAAAATTTAATTAAAATTTGAAATTAAAAAAAAAAAATTAGAAACTTTTTAAAAATTTTGAAAGGTT
>CAKNXH010063493.1:6780-20192 GCA_932178445.1 Andricus quercusramuli | reverse complement strand
CCGGAATTCTGGTGCCGTTACGTTGACGACACTTTTGTCATCTGGAGACACGGACTAGACGAACTAAACAAATTTTTCGATTTCATCAATCAAATACACCCTAATATCAAGTTCACTATGGAAATTGAACAAAACGGAAAATTACCTTTCTTGGACGTACTAGTTTATAAAAGATCTGATAACACATTAGGACATGAAGTTTACAGAAAACCCACGCATACAAACAGATACCTGCATGCCTCCTCCCACCACCACCCATCTTAAAAGCAATCGGTCATCAATTCCCTTGTATACAGAGCTGTCTCTATAACAGATAAAGATAACTTACAAAAGGAATTACAAAATGTTAAACAAATCCTAATACAAAACGATTACACAAACAAACAAATTAATAAAGCAATAAGAAAATACACTCAAGAAAACAAGTCAACACAACCTAATAAAGAAAGAGAGAGGAAAACAACCACCACCCTACCCTACATTCAAGGTATCACGGAACAAATAGGAAGAATTCTCAACAAACACAACATCCAAACTATATTTAAACCACCTGCAAAAATAGGACAACTTCTAAACAACCCTAAAGATAAAAAGGAACCTTTCAGTGATCCGGGAGTATATCAAATCCCTTGTTCTTGTGGTAAAGTCTATATTGGAGAAACCGGGAGGGCGGTAAGTCAACGTGTAAAAGAACATGAGAGTAAAGTTAGGCTAAAACATTTCACACAATCAGCAGTAGCTGAGCATCATATCGAAACAGGACATAGTATCTTATTTGACAAAACAACCGTCATCGCTAAAACGTCTAATAAATTCCCAAGAAAACATAGAGAAGCAATCGAAATCTTGAAACACCCTAATAACATCAATAGAGACAATGGATATAATACCAATCCGATTTGGCTTTCCGTCCTCCCGGGTTTTTTAAAAAAGACTTAATTGGCCAATCAAGTTCAAGCAGTCCCCACCATGGGGCACTCTGGCCAATCACAGGCATCGTAGAGAATACATATATAAGAACAACATAACCTGAAACCTCAGTTTCAGGTCAGCCCTGAAGATGTGAACTGCAATGTTCACGAAACGTCGGCAACATTCATAGTTTCGCACACGATTGAAACCCGAAAAATCTTTAAATTTTAAATTCTAAATTTAAATTTATTATAATGAATCATCGTGAAAGTATCAAATCTATTATTAAAGAACTCTACGGGGAGAGTTTCCTTACTAAAACTAACACTTTTAGTAAGCTCAGGTCTTCTCAAGCTAAACTACTAACATCTTTAGCTTTCTTAAAACGGTGTAGGGACAATAACATCGTCCCAAAATTCTTACAGTTGAAAAACCATTTGGGAACATCTAAATCCAAATCAATTCTACATAAAACAAGTTTGCTTCTCTTAAAAGAAAGGATACAACATACCAAATTTGACTTGCATACTACCTCCAATAAACTATTAAAACTTCATCTTTTTCTATCAAACACTCTCAGATTTGACATTTGGTCCACATTGGACCGCATATCATTTGACGAATCCCAACGGATTAAAGATTTTTGCACTGAGAAACAAAAAATAAAATTTGACAAATTACTTCCAGTAAAGCACGCACCATTAACTAATACAGTAAAAAACATCTCTAACCATCATCTCAGCAACGAAATGATTTCAGCCTTATCTAAAGGGCATAATTTTGCAGTCGCTCCCTCCAAATTTCCAAAAGAAGAAATCATCAGTAATTTGGAATCCACAATATACACCCTTCCACCCGAAAAAGCAAATGAAATACGACGTAGGACAGCCAACATTTTACGCGAAGCCCAACTTCCTTCCTCAAATTTAACAAAACAAGAAAAAACAGCTATTAAAGAACTCAATCAGAATAAAGACATCATAATATTACCCGCAGATAAAGGCAACACAACAGTAATAATGAATAAAGAAGACTATAACAACAAAATCATGGACCTTCTTACTGACGATACATATAAAAAGCTTAAAAAAGACCCCACAAAAACAATAACCAGAAAAACACAAAGCCTCCTAAAAGACTCAAATCTTGACAGCGATACAATATCTAAATTAAAACCTACTAATCCTATCTCTCCAAAACTTTACGGACTTCCAAAAATTCACAAAAACAACATCCCACTCAGACCGATCGTCAGCGCAATAAACTCTCCAACTTACAACCTAGCACGCTTTCTCGCCAAAAAACTTAAGCCTTTCACAGGAAACTCTATCAAACACATCCAAAACTCTTTTGACTTCATCAGAAAAATACAACAGATTCACATTCAACCCCAAGACATCCTAGTAAGTTTCGACGTAGTATCTCTCTTTACAAAAGTACCAATCTCTGATACAATCGATATTATTAAATCCTTTGCAAACTTCCCCTCCAATCTCACACCTTTAATAGAACACTGTCTCACTAATACCTATTTCTCTTTCAATAACCAATTCTACGAACAAACCTCAGGAGCAGCAATGGGATCTCCAATCTCACCTGTAATAGCCAACATTTTTATGGAAAATTTAGAAACTAAAATCTTTAACAAATCCAAGCTTAAACCGGAATTCTGGTGCCGTTACGTTGACGACACTTTTGTCATCTGGAGGCACGGACTAGACGAACTAAACAAATTTTTCGATTTCATCAATCAAATACACCCTAATATCAAGTTCACTATGGAAATAGAACAAAACGGAAAATTACCTTTCTTGGACGTACTAGTTTATAAAAGATCTGATAACACATTAGGACATGAAGTTTACAGAAAACCCACGCATACAAACAGATACCTGCATGCCTCCTCCCACCACCACCCATCTTAAAAGCAATCGGTCATCAATTCCCTTGTATACAGAGCTGTCTCTATAACAGATAAAGATAACTTACAAAAGGAATTACAAAATGTTAAACAAATCCTAATACAAAACGATTACACAAACAAAGAAATTAATAAAGCAATAAGAAAATACACTCAAGAAAACAAGTCAACGCAACCTACTAAAGAAAGAGAGAGAAAAACAACCACCATCCTACCCTACATTCAAGGTATCACGGAACAAATAGGAAGAATTCTCAACAAACACAACATCCAAACTATATTTAAGCCACCTGCAAAAATAGGAAAACTTCTAAACAACCCTAAAGATAAAAAGGATCCTTTCAGTGATCCGGGAGTATATCAAATCCCTTGTTCTTGTGGTAAAGTCTATATTGGAGAAACCGGGAGGGCGGTAAGTCAACGTGTAAAGGAACATGAGAGTAAAGTTAGGCTAAAACATTTTACACAATCAGCAGTAGCTGAGCATCATATCGAAACAGGACATAGTATTTTATTTGACAAAACAACCGTCATCGCCAAAACGTACAATAAATTTCCAAGAAAACATAGAGAAGCAATCGAAATCTTGAAACACCCTAATAACATCAATAGGGACAATGGATATAATACCAATCCGATTTGGCTTTCCGTCCTCCCGGGTTTTTTAAAAAAGACCTGATTGGCCAATCAAGTTCAAGCAGTCCCCACCATGGGGCATTCTGGCCAATCACAGGCATCGTAGAGAATACATATATAAGAACAACATAACCTGAAACGTCAGTTTCAGGTCAGCCCTGAAGAAGTGAACTGCAATGTTCACGAAACGTCGGCAACATTCATAGTTTCGCACACGATTGAAACCCGAAAAATCTTTCAATTTTAATTTATTATAATGAATCATCGTGAAAGTATCAAATCTATTATTAAGTACGAAATATTTCATAATACTGAAAAGTGTTTATTATGATTCCTAAGAAAATTGATAATTAACACAATTATCAAAACATACTTTCGAAGATTTTATAAGCCATTTTTTGTCTATTTAAAAATATTGTAAAAAAATTTTATGGAAAATTTGATTGATTTTATTAAATATGTTCAAGTTATGAAAAAATTTATAAAATAATAAAAAATGCATAAATATTTCAAATAGTCTAAAACAAAATGTATATTTGTGAATATCTTGAAATTTAATTTAAAACATTTTTATGAATTTCACATGATCTTAAAATAATTACAAAATCAAAATATCTACAATTTGAAAGTTACAATTTCAATCCTTTTATTTGAAAACAATTTAATTTGTAAATAAATTTAAGATATATTGAGAAGTTTTAACAAAAGTAAGAAGTATTTCATAATACTGAAACGTGTTTATTGTGATTCCTAAGAAAATTGATAATTAGCACAATTATCAAAACATACTCTCGAAGATTCTATAGGCAATTTTTTTTTCTATTTAAAAATATTGTAAAAAAATTTTATGAAGAATTGGATTGATTTCATTAAATATATACAAATTATGAAAATGTTTCTAAAATAATATAAAATTTATAAATATTCCAAAAAGTTTAAAACAAAAAGTAGATTTTTGAACATTTTGAAATTTAATTAAAAATATTTTTATGAATTTTACATGATCTTAAAATAATTACAAAATCAAAAAATCCACAATTTGAACGTTACAATTTTAATTCTTTTATTTAAAAACAATTTCATTTGTAATAGATTTAATTCATTTGTAAATAACTTTAAGATATACTGAGAAGTTTTAACAAAAGTACGAAATATTTCATAACACTGAAAAGTGTTTATTGTGATTCCTAAGAAAATTGATAATGAAAACAATTATCAAAACATACTCTCGAAGATTTTATAAGCAATTTTTTTCTATTTCAAAATATTGTAAAAAAATTTTATGAAAAATTTGATTGATTTTATTAAATATATACAAGTTATGGAAAAATTTCTAAAATAATAAAAAATGTATAAATATTTCAAATAGTCTTAAACGTTTTGGATGAAAATTCAAAAAGTTAGAGCCTTTTCAAAAATTTTGTGACCAACGCACGTTATGAGAAAAAAGTCAGGAGGAGAAAAACATTGCTTTTTCAACACCCTACAAGATTGTTGTAACAACTTTTTTAATTTTCGTGAAAAATGGAAAGTTTAAACTTTGATCGCACAACAAAAATAATGAAAAATAAAAAATTCCCTTTTCCGGTCAAACTATATAAGATACGAAAAAGAAGAGAAAACGAAAATTGTGCTTTTAAAAAAAGATCTACACATTTTTTGATAATCACTTTCTAATCGGAGGCGTCCATTTTGTTTAACTTCGTAAAAAACAGCATTGATAAAAAAAATTAAATTTTTGGACAAACGACAAAAGCTACGAAAAAAACAATCAGACAACAGTTATTCACTCAAAAAAGAGCTACGAGCTTGTTATCAATTATTTTTTAAAGGATGCGTTCTAAGGAAAATAATGTATTTTGTAATGACATTCCCCTTTAGAAGATTCTTCGTTATTAACTTTCAACATTCATACAAGAAAAATTCACATAGGCGCGCGCTTCGAGCGCGCGCAAGACGATCTAGTGAAATAAAAAGAGAGAGAACTCGTGGAAATGTTATTCCCGGTAAGAAGGAGTTGATTGGGATGCATAGACTGGCATTTTAAAAAAAAGGTCATTTCAAGGCCTTTAAATGCGTACCAACTGCATTTTTGTCCGAAATGCCATTGAGTGCGCTCAACTGTATAAAACTCGTTTCGTTTCAATCATTTTTAATGCGCATAAACTTCAAGGCATTAAAGTTGTTTGCTTGTAATGCCTATGAGTTTATGCCATTTAATATAATGCTAACATTCAACAAAAGATTACTCAATATTACTTAGATTACTTAGATTACTTAGATTACTTAGATTACTCAAAAGATTACTAAATATATACAAGTTATGAAAAAGTTTCTAAAATAATATAAAATTTATAAATATTCCAAAAAGTCTAAAACAAAAAGTAGATTTTTGAACATTTTGACAATATATAATAATATATATCATCGGGAATATCAGCGGAGTATATTGTTGTTGCTGTTGCAATATTGCTTAAAGGATGTTTTGAAGTTAGAAATGTTAGAAATGTATGAGTTTTGGATTATTTCTTTTCCTTTTCGGGAAATGTAATAATCTGAATAGATCGGTTCAGAATTAACCACGAAATTTTTTAAGACTTCTGAAATCTCCTGAAACGCTTGTATAATGAACAACTGAATCCGTATAATACGAACCTGAAGGCCAAAATGTTCTATCTTTTCGCGTTTTTTCACACTGTTAAAAGAATAAATATTTACATCTAATTAAAAGCGGCTCTTTTAGACGAAATGACAAACACGTACAGAAATATACACTCCACACTTCGTCCTGGAGAATCAATTGTCAAGTTTTCTGTACCCGAGCGATTTAAAGATTTTATATACTAATCCTGCGATAAATCAGTAGCAATTATTATAATGATTCATTGTTCATGTATTATTATATTCGTAATATTATAATAGTCTATTATTAATTTTATTAGACTCAGTTTCACATACCGGAGTTGTAGCTTCAGATGAAGTTAGTATTACATGTTTTTAACTAAAATTACAGGGACAAAATTTAGTTTTTGCGGCATAAATTAGCACTAAATAAGCACTACATTCCTGCACTTAGAAGAATTTGATATCACTAATAGCTTCCGAGTTTCACATACCGGAGTTGCAGCTTCAGCTGAAGCTGGCATTACTACATGTTTTTATCCAAAGTTACCGGGCCAACATTACAAAAATAAACATAAACAAGACCATGTTTCGAAAAAAACACGCTAGTCATGCACCCGTATAGGCCTTTAGATTATGTGGTTAAAATATTATATCAAACAATTCATCCTTGTGAACGTATTTTGTATTATCCTATTCTAAAAAGACGATTGAGTCGAAGTCGAAATATCGTAACGCCTTTTCCGCACTTCTGATTCGTCGTGTAGTTATCGATTGTGATTTTCGACAATCGATACTTGCCGTTCGGAAATTCCGGCTCCTCATTTGAATTTGGTTTCATTAAATAATTTTATTTATGTATAATACTATTATTTACTATGATAAACCAATAAATCAGTCATTGAGTCTAAGTCGAAAGATCGTAACGCCTTTTCCGCACTTCTGATTCGTCGTGTAGTTATCGATTATGATTTTCGACAATCGATACTTGCCGTTCGGAAATTCCGCGTCCTCATTTGAATTTGGTTTCTTTAAATAATTTTATTTATGGATAATATTATTATTTACTATGATAAACCAATAAACAATAATGATATTAGTATGGTTTATCAGTCATATAATTACATGATTTATATTGATGGTTATATTTTGTTAATTATGATTTCATGGTCCAGTACTACATGTCGACCCTTTTCCGGTTGTAACAACAGCTGAGCAGCAGTGAGATTCCGATAGCGTGTCGAAAATCGAACGGACCTCTTTTTCTAATTTATGGAGATAGAAAGAGAGGTTTTTTTGATTTTCTACTTCGAAACAGCATCTGAGTCCCACTGCAGGACACAAAATTTTTCGAAACGTGTCGGCTTTGTTAGTTTCTATTAAAAAACGTGTTCGGTTCTTAGTTTCGATTGAAAAACGTGTAAAACTTCTTTGAAACGCTTTGCTTTTATCGATTAAAAACGGAACTGCTACTTTCAAAAATTCTTCATTGGGAACACTGCAATGGATAAAGCGACAGTTGAGCAGCACGCGCACGTGTAGTGTTCTAAAGAGTTTAAGTGCTCGGAGAAATTCTCACGAGCATGAGAATATGCTCGAGAATATGCTCGACCTTTATGTGCTTTTAGAATTTAATGAGCATTTTTGAGCATTTTGAATTAGGATTTAAACAATCGTATTTTCTACTTTCATTAATAATAATTACATTGTTTAAATTTCGCGGGATAATGCATCGCTTTAAATTCAACTCAAAACATTAATTTTCTATCAGAAAGACACATTTTAAACAAATCACACGAATTTCATCTGAAAAAAATCAATTTTCAACTAAAATTAGAACAGTTGAAATGTCAGAAAAGTAAATGCTCAACAGAAAAAAAAATGTCAACAAGATATTTTTTTTTCATTGAAACAAATTATTTTTTAACAAAACACGTAACAATTAAATTTTTAGTTGGGACAATCAATTTTCAATCAAAAAAATGAATTCTCAACAAAATAATCCAGTCTGAAACTAAAAAAGATACATTTACAACCCAAACATATAATATTCAAAATTTGCAGTTAGAGAAGAATATTAAAAAAAACGAGTTTTCAGTAAAATTAATTAATTTTTAACTGAAAATATAAATTTTCAAGCGAAAATGGAATCGTTATATCTTCAGTTTCAACTAAATAGTTTTTTTCCAATGAAAGAAATGAATTCTTAACAAAAAATAGAATAGTTCAAGTGATTTTTCAACTAAAATGATGAATCTTCAATTTAAAAAATTTAATTTTGAACCAAATACATTGATTTTCAAAAAATAGTTCAATTTTCACCGAAAAAATTAATCTTCAACAAAATTAAAGTAAATTTTAAACGAAAAAGTATAATTTTCAACTAAGAAAAAAATGTGTTTTTTTTATAACAGAAAAACTATTTTATAACGACGTAATTCAATTTTAAACCAAAAAAGATCAATTTACAAACCAAAAATATAATATTTCAATTTTCAGTTACAGAAGTGTATTTAGAAAAAACGAGTTTTTAGCGAAATCAATTAATTTTCAACTAAAAATATAAATTTTCAAGCGAAAATGGAATAGTTATATCTTCTGTTAGAAAAATTAATTTTCATCCAAAAAGAAACAAATTTTCAATCACAATGATGAATTTTCAACCGAAAATATGAATTTTTGACCAAATAGTGGATTTTTCAACCCAAAACATGAATTTTCTCTATCAACAAATAAAAAAGAATTTTCAATCAAATAAATTAGGATAATTTTCAGTTCCTAAAATAAATTTTCAAACAAAAAACAAACGATTTGTCAACAAAACTGTTAAATTTTCAACCAAAAAGGTGAAATTTCAACTAATGAGAGTACTCTTTTATCAAAAAAGACGGACTTTCAACAAATAGTTGAATTTTAACCTAACACAGATAAATTTTCAACTAAAAATAGGATACCTATTTAAATTTTCAGTAAAAATATTAATTTCCAGTCAAATTAAAGTAAATTTTCAACAAAATAGTATAATTTTTAACCAAGAAGACTACATTTTTACCAAAAAGATAAATTATCGACAAAAAATGGAACAGTTATATTTCCAGCTTAAAAAATTATTTCTAAATAAGAAAAATACAAATTTTAAATCAAAACGATCAATTTTCAACCGATAATATGAATTTTCTTACAAAATAGATGAATTTTTTAACAAATTACAGGAAGTTTCAAACAAATATTTTAATTTGTTAAGGAATTTCCAACCAAAAGATGAATTAGTCACCAACAAAATGAAATATTCTCCCACAACATTTGAATATTTAACAAAATACAGGAATTTTAAACTTAAATTTTAATTTTAAATTTTAAATTTCAAAACTAAATTTTCAATAAAAGAGGCAGATTTTAAGTAGAATGATGAATCATCAACCGAATAAATAAATTTTTAATAAAGTAGTTCCACTTCCAACTAAGTAGTTGAATTTTCTACCAAAAAAGATTAATTCTCAACGAAAAACGTGATATATTATATTTCATCCACAAAAAGGATTTTGATTTTATACCAAAAATAGTTGAATTCAAAGGAAAAACATGGATTTTCTACAAAACGGTTTGAATGCTCAACCAAAACAGATTAATTTTCAACCAAATAGTGGCGATTTTTAACCATGATAATAAAATTAATTTCAACTTCAATTTATCGAAAATTCCCTAAATCTGTCAGGTCTTTCCTGACATTCTCTGACTTTCTGGAATTACCTGACCAGTAGCAAATCTGTAGTTTAAAAAAAAGTATATATTCATTTCACTCTAGAATGTTTTTGTAAAAATATATGTATTAATTATTATATATATTTGTTTAAGCAATAAATGCTTTAAATTCTCTTAAATGTTCTATAAATGCTCTGTTTGAGCGTGAATGCTGAGCATATTCTCGGGAGCATTTGCTCAACATAAATTCTTGAGCATTTAACAACTCTACGCACGTGTCGTTTAAACAAGCATCTAGGGATACGCCTGGAACTTTCCGTCCTGATTGCGCGCTTGCGCGTGACTGTGGCGCCGATTTCAAAAGCTTGGCTCACCTCCTCTATCGGTGCCCTCGGCTTGCGTCCGGCAGGTTTATAGATATATGTCACATATTTTATAGAATACATTAATTGCACTTTTCAATCATAAAATGTACGATTATAGTAACAGCTTGCACGAAAAAAAATGAAATTAATTAAACCTTTCAAAATTCAAATATGATTGACAAGTTTAAAAAAAATACAAAGATAAGATTTTACTTTGATTGAAAATGCAACTCATTGGTTGAAAAGTGAACAGCTTTTTTTTTTAATTTACTTTTTTGGAGATGAAAATCAATTTCTTTAACTGAAAATTTATCTGTTAGGCTGAAAATTAACATTTCTTGAAATTTCATATTTCTGGGTAGAAAATTCAAACAATTTAGTAGAAATTCAACTGTTTTCTAGGAGATTCGTTGTTTTTTTTAACGAAAATTAAACTATACAATGGCATTCACAGGTATTGCTGCGATATTACTTCCTCATAGAAAAACTGTACATAAGACTTTCGGTATGCCAGTTCCTCTGTTCTCCGATTCTGTTTCACGTGTAAAAAGCCAATCTAAAGATGAACAATACTTGCGACAAGTTGATGTCGCTCCAATGGCCCCTAGGTATGCTTTGGAATTGACAGATCGTACACTACGTGATTTTATGAATGTTGATTTGCCATTTGGTGGGAAAATTATGATTCTAGGAGGAGATTTTAGACAATTACTGCCTATAAACACTCATGCCACTCGCAGTGAGTTGGTAAACTTATGAATTGAATTCAGTTCACTTTGGAAAAATTTTTTCTTATTGTCATCGACAGAGAATATGCGTACTCTGCCTGGGCAACAAGAATTTGCTAGGTATTTATTGTCCGTTGGAGAAGGCACTTCAATCCAGAGTAGTTGAGCTATTAGACAAAACAAAAGAACGACTTTATACCAGTACTGATAGTGTTGAAAACTGTGATAATGGGGATATCACCGACGCAATACTGCCAGAATATTTAAACACATTGAATCCACCAAATATTCAACCGCATGAATTAAGAATGAGAAATAATTGCATTGTCATGCTGATTCGTAACCTTATGTTAGTATTGACGAAGGTCTTTGTAACGGGACGTGCTTGCAATTACTAGAGCTGGCAAATAATCTTTTGCGATGTAGAATTTTAACAGGTGATAAAACAGGAGAAATTGTATTCATCCATCGTATCACACTGTACTGTGAAGATGTTTATCCATTTACTTTCAAACGTCGTCAATTTCCAATAAAATTGGCATTTGCAATGACTATTAACAAAAGTCAGGAACAAACTTTCGATACCATCGGAGTAGATCTTCGTAAAGATGTATTCAATCATGGACAATTGTATGTGGCGTTTTCGCGAGTTATGTCTGGGCAAGCATTACGGATTTTCTTAGGAGAAAAACGCCAAAGTGATTTGGTTAAAATTATGTGTTCACAGAATTGTTTAAATAGATTATAGTTTGAATACGAAATACATAGCAATAATATTGAATGTATTTAATTATTATTACACTATTTTTTCATGATTTTTAGGCATATGTACTTTTATAAGAATCTTAAATAATTGAAAAAATGTAATCATCAGATAGAATTTTCAAAACTGTCGTTAATCGAAATGAGTAAAACGCGCGCGCTTCAGCGCGCGTACGGTCTCGTACTTAAAAAAAAACGTTTAGTAGATGTATAGGGCGGGTTCTAATCCAAGATTCCTACCTTACCGACATCGAGAAGATTCTAGCTGTAGTGGTTCGTGTCCGTGCTAAATTTTTCTAGAAAGTGGTTCATGTCCGTGCTAAGCTTCTAGAACATTCTCGAAGGTCCTGATGACGTCATCATGCATTTCTACCTTACCGGCATTGATACAAGAGAGGCACCGGACCTGCTGTACCTACATCGAGAACATTCTACAGCTGACGTCATAATAATATTGCGCAATTCTGAATTCATACAAGCAGCTTCAAGGTTATTTCTTATCTAAAGTATGCTACGTGAATACTTTCAAGGTTATATTTTGCATTGTCCTGGCAATTTCTACTGCGCCATATCATTATTGCAAGAAAAACAAGGATGATTCATCGCTTCCGGTGTACAGATGAAATTTGATGCGCAGTTCAAGATTATTGCTTATCTGAAGAATGTTGCGTAAATACTTTCAAGGTTATATTTTGCACTGTCCAGGCAATTTTTACTGCGCCATATAGTTATTGCAAGAAAAACAAGGATGATTCATCGCTTCCGGTGTACAGATGAAATTTGATACGCAGTTCAAGATTATTTCTTATCTAAGGCATGCCAAGTAAATACTTTCACTGTGTGAGGTAAGCCTGTGTGCGTGTGTCTGTGTGAGGCTGGCATGGAGGCCGTGTTGCTCAGCTTCTAGAACATTCTCGAGGGGTCTTGAAGCTTCTAGAACATTCTCGAAGCTCATGATGACGTCACAGTAATATTGCGCAATTGTGCCAGCTAAAGATGGGTTCTAAGCCACCGTTTCTGAGCCACTTTTACAAGACAGGTTCTGAGCCACTTTTACAATACGGGTTCTAAGCCACTTTTGCAAGAGGGATACTGAGCCACTTTAGCTTCTAGAACATTCTCGAGGGACCTGGTGACGTCATCATGCATTCCTACCTTACCGACATTGATACAAGAGAGATACTGAGCCATTTTTAGAAGAGGGATGCTGAGCCACTTTAGCTTATAGATTATTCTCGAGGGTCCTGATGACATCATCATGCATTCCTACCTTATCTACATTGATACAAGAGGGGTACTGGACCGGCTGTATCTACATCGAGAACACTCTACAGCTGATTTCATGATAATAATACAGCTATTTAGCATTGAGACCGTTCTAGAAAATTCCGTGACGATGACGTCACAGTAATATTGCGCAATTGTGCCAGCTAAATTCATACAAACAGCTTCAAGGTTATTTCTTATCTGAAGAATGTCGCGTAAATACTTTCAAGGTTATATTTTGCATTGTCCTGGCAATTTCTACAGAGCCATATAGTTATTGCAAGAAAAACAGGGATGATTCATCGCTTCCGGTGAACAGATGAAATTCGATACGCAGAGCTATGCATGGCATCCTGTTTTGTCTATCAATTTGATTTATTGCTTCCTTACAGATATCATATTCAACTAAAAATTCCTGTCTTCATTCAGCGAGCAAATAATCAGTGAGAAGCATTCTTAGGCAGTCTAGAACCTTCTACAACTCAAATTATACTGCGT
>CAKNXH010063492.1:140782-170408 GCA_932178445.1 Andricus quercusramuli | reverse complement strand
AATTATAAAATTCCCGAATTGGGAAATTCCGAAATAATAAAATTTCCTAATTATAAAATTCCTGGATTGGAAAATTCCCCAATAATAAAATTCCCTAATAATAAAATTCCTGAATAATTTTTAGTTTGACCTAATTGGAAAATTCCCGAATAATGAAATTCCCAACAGCTCATAATATTACCGAATTGAAAAATTCCCAATAATAAAATTCCCGAATAATGAAACTCCTGAATATTTTATGGATATGAACTAATTGAAAAATTCCCGAATAATAAAATTCCCAAATTGGAAAATTCCCAAATAATAAAATTTCCGAATTATAAAATTCCCGAAATGCAAAATTCCCGAATAATAAAATTTCCAGCAGTTTATAACATTACCGAATCGAAAAATTCCCGAATAAAAAAATTCCCGACGGAAAATTGCCGAATTATATAGTATCAAAATTGTAAAATTCCCGAATTTAAACAATTAAAATGTTTTATGAATATATTTTATTGAATAAAAATACAATTATAAAATATTATTTTAAAGATTTATTCTTTATATTTAAAAATTCAAAAATTATTATTCACATTCAAAAAATTATTTGAAAATAATCAGAAATTTTACAGGGTTTGAAAATTTGAGAAGTTTTTATAATTTAAGAAATTTTGACAATTTCATAAATTTGGAACATTTTAGAAATTTAAAAAATTTTGATAATTTAACAAATTTGGAATATTTTAGAAATTTTAATAATATAAAAAATTTAAACATTTTGAAGATTGGAGATATTTTGATATTTTTTTTTAGAAATGTAGGATATTTTAGAAATTTCGGAACTTTTAGAAATTTGGATACTTTTACATTTTTTCGAACATTTTTAAAAATTTTAGAAAATTTAGAGAATTGTGGAAATTAGGAAAATTTTAAATATTTCAGAAAGTTTGGCAATTTTATAAATTTTGAACGGTTCAGAAATTTTGATAATTTAAAAAATTTGCAATATTTTAGAAATTTTAATAATATAACAAATTTAAACATTTTGAACATTGTACATATTTTGATATTTTTTGAGAAATGTAGAACATTTTAGAAATTTCGGAACTTTTAGAAATTTGGAAAATTTGACATTTTTTAGAACATTTTTAAAAATTTTAGAAAATTTAGGGAATTGTGGAAATTTTAAATATTTTAGAAAGTTTGGCAATTTTATAAATTTTGAACAGTTTAGAAATTTTGATAATTTTGCAAATCTTAAGAACTTTCCCAATTTTTAGAATTTTAGATATTTTACACATTTAAATTTTTTTTGTAATTTCATCAATTTTGAAAAATTTAGACATTTTTATAATTCTAGAGATTCTGGAAATTTTGAACAGTTTAGAAATTTTAATTATTTTTGAAATTCTAAAAATTGTAGGGGACGACTAAAAAATCCCGAAAAATAAAATTCCCGACGCTAGAAAATTTCCGAATTGGAAAATTATCGAATAATAAGATTCCCGCATAATAAAATTTCCGACAAATAAAAATCCCGAATTGGAAAATTCCCGAATAATAAAATGCCCGAATTGGAAAATTCCCAAATAATAAAAATTCCGAATTATAAAATTCCCAAATAATAAAATTCCCGAATAATGAAATTCCTGAATTGGAAAATTCCCAAATAATAAAATTTCCGAATAATAAAATTCTTGAATATTTTTTATTATTACCTAATCGGAAAATTCCCGAATAATGAAATTCCCAACAGTTCATAATATTACTGAATTGAAAAATTCCAGTATAATAAAATTCCCGACAGAAAATTGCGGAATTATAAAATATCCAAATTGGAAAATTCTCGAACTGTAAAATTCCCGAATGTACACAATTGAAATGTTTTATAAATATATTTTATCGAATAAAAATACAATTACAAAATATTATATTAAAGATATATTTTTTATATTTAAAATTTCAAAAATTATTATTCAAATTCAAAATAATATTTGAAAATAATCAGAAATTTTATAGGGTTTGAAAATTTGAGAAGTATTTATAATTATTAAAGAAGTTTTGACAGTTTTATAAATTTGGAACATTTTAGAAATTTTGAACATTTTGGATACTTGCATTTTCAACCAAACAGAAAAAATTAAAAAAAAGTGGATTAGTTAGTTACGTTTTCAGTAAAGGAAATTAATTTTCAATAAAAAAAAAGAATTATTAGCAAAATAGTCCAGTTTTTTAACAACGAGATGAATCTTTAACTAAAATGATGAATCCTTAAAAATAAATTAATTTTAGTGAAAAGAGTTCAAAATTTAACAGAAGAGTCGAATTTTCAACTCAAGAGTTTTTTTTCAACAAGAAGGTTAATTTCCTAAAAAAACGAATCATCAACAAAATACATAAATTTTCAATCATGTTCTTGAATTTTAACTGAAGCTTAACTTGTTCTTCATCCTCTAAAATTATATCTTTGTTCATTGTCCAGTTTTTAATTTCTTTTCTTTAATTAATTTTCTAAAAATATCCTACTTGCTCTGAAAATTCGAGAATCACTCGTCAGAGCTTTCAAGCGGAATAAGAGTCTTGATTCTTTAAAAAAGTGGGCGACATCGCGTTCCTATTTCGCGATCGTTGACCTCTTTTTCTGCAGCCTCATCTACCAGAGCACACTTTTCTATTTTTTATTTTAAAATCGCCACATTTATCACGTAGTGCTAAATCGAATTAAATCTTGTCGACTTCAAAACAAATTAATTTTTTTTTGAAATGGAATCGTTCAATTTTTATTTTTTAATCAATTTCTTAAATAATTTTGCTTTCTTATAGAGAAAGCTTCGTATCAAATTCGTTTATTATAATCATAAACTTTATTTTTATATTGTTTGGTTATTATAAATTTCGATGTTAGAACGATTACTTCGAAAAAATAAAATTTGAAGAACAAAAAAAAAAATCTGCCTTAGCGCGGATTTGAACCAGGAACGACACTATGCATGAGTGGAGCGTTAACCAATTACCCCACCGAGAGCTTTTAAATTACGATAGGCTTTTCGATGAAAAATATGGACATTAAAAAAGGCAACTTTCTGGTGAAAAATACAAACAAATTGTTCTTTTGTTTTTATTATTTACAAATAATAATGCTATTTTGATTGGAATTACGTGCGATAGAAAATAAAAAAAGTCAAAAAGCTCTGTTTGTTATTATTTCTATAATATTCAGAATTTTATAAACTCATTAAAATTTCTCATATTTCTGAATTTCGTCTAATGTTAAAATTTTCTAAAATTATCATAATTTCTAAAATGTTCAAAATTGTTTGAAATATCATAATTTCTGAAAATGTTCAAACTTATGAAATAAAATAAAAATCAATACAAAAATTTTGAGAATCTTTGAAAATTTAGAAACTTTGAAAATTCAATCATTTTGGAAACTATTGGAAAATTTGAAAAATTAACAAATTTTGATATTTGCAGAAATGTGGAACATTTAAGAAATTTCGGAAAATCTACAACTTTTAGTAATTAAAATTTAAGATATTTTAAAAATTTTGGAAATTTGATAGATTTTGAACAGTTTTGACATTTTTATTATTTTGCAAATTTTAATAACTTTTGAAATTTAGGGAGTTTTAGATATTTTATACATTTCGAAAATGTTGGTAATTTCAATTTTATAATTTTTATTATTTTTGAAATTCTAAAAATTTCAGAAATTTTAGAAGGTTTGAAAATTTGAGAAGTTTTCATAATTTAAGAAATTTTGGAAATTTTATAAATTCGGAACATTTTAGAAATTTCAGAAATTCCGATAATTCAAAAAATTTAGAACATTTTAGAAATTTTAGTAATTTCAAAAATGTTACATTTCTGAATATTTTAAACATTTTGGACATTTTTATAATTCTATGAGTTTGTAACACTTTATAAAAATATTTTCGTAAACTTGGGGAATTTTAGAAAATTAGAAAATTTGATAAAATTCAGCAATTTTGTTAATTTTGACAATTTTAGAAATTTTGAGTATTTTGTAAATTTTTGAAAATGTTTTTGAAAATTTTCTGTACCACAGAATGAAAAAGGACTGAAATCTTCTAAAAATTAGATTTTTTGTAATCTAGTCAGGATTTCCGAATCATCGTATTCTATTTAACGTCATGGCTGACCAAAGGAGGTCACTACTACTTCGTACGTATTTTAATTGTCTAGTTTTTAAAATTGAAAAAAGTGCGCATCTTATAAGAAAAAAATAATTTTGTTATCTAACATTTTATTGAATTTTGTGTCGTTAATTCATAAATTTATTTTGTTAATTTTCAATTTAATTTATCACGATTTAAACTGAAAATACGCGTCCTAACATAAAGTGGTTTTAAGCAAATTTTTTGATATAATTCATGCGAAAAATTTTTTTAAATAAAATATTATTGTAGCTTGTTTTTTTTTCCAGAAAGAAAATTCCTTTACTTTTATAACAAGAGTTTATACAAAATTTGTAGATTTTTTTTTGGTTACACAATTTTTGCCTTTTTATTTTTTTACGTCACTTGTGTTTCCAAAAAATTTAGTTTTTTTTATCTTTATTGTTATTTTTTGAGGTTAAAACAAAAACTACGCATCTTATCAAAGAATTATTAATTAGAAATTTGTAGCTCTTTTTTGGATGGGCAACTTTTGTTGATTCATTTTTTGTATAGTTTGTGTCGTTTGTCTATAAATTGAATTTTTTAAAAATGTTTGTTACGAATAAAAGAAAAACTATGCATCCTATGAAAAAATAATCAATAAAAAATATATAGCTCTTTTATGGTTAAACAACTTTTATCTTATTTTTTTTGTAGCTTGTGTCGTTTGTCTTGTATATTTCGAACGCAAAATGGTATTTTTGATTTTTCATTATTTTTGTTTGTCCGATCAAAATTTTAATTTTTTGAAGAAAATTGGAAAAGTCATTAAAACATTTTTGTAGGATGTGCAAAAATTTTTTTTCAATATTCCTTAGAAAATTTTGTATGTTTCATACTTTATTTTAAAAGAATAATTTTGAATTTTGAAGATTTTAAAATGTGTGGAAAAAGAAATCGGAAAATTTGGAGACCATAATTTCTTTAATTTTTCAGGTTTTAGTAAAATTTAAAGTAAACCTAATTTTTGGGTGTCAAGAGAATAAAAAAAATTTTCTTAAAATTCATGGAAAAATGTTAAATGATTATTTTGTAATGAATTCCAAGAGAAAATTCAAAAAGACTAGCAATTTTTTTATTATTTTCCAAAATTTTTTAAAGGTGTGTAAAAAATTTTCAAGCTAAATTTTGCCATTTTTTCCACATTCAAGAGATATTTAGAAGTTTTGGAAGGATTCAAAAATAATTGACATTCGCAGAGATTTTTTAAGAATTTTGTAAGGTCACACGAAAACAAAAACAAAATTTCAGGTTTCTGTAAAAAACTAAAATGATTTTCTATTCTTAAAACCTAATTTTAGGGGAATATTTTTTGAAATTTCTAAAAATGTTTAAAGATTTCTGAAATCGTCTGAGGAGAATCAGATATATTTTAAGGCAATTTTTTAATTTTGCAAAATTTATAAAATTTTAATGATTTTATTGATTTAAAAGAATTTCAAAAGGTTTCATGAGAATAAAAAAATTTGCCTAAAAGTCCTGGAAAAATTTAAAAGATTATGCTGCAATTTTTTAAAATTTATAATGATTTTTCAGAAATTCTAAGATAAATACGACTCGGTTGAGGATATTTTCAGGAATTAATTACATTTAAAATAGATTAGAAATATTGAAAACTTGGAAAAATTTCCGAAAATGTATGAAATATTGCCCGATTTCTTACAAACTTCTGAACGTCCTAAACATTTTTTTCGAAGACTTGAATTTTTCCTAATATTTCCTAAAATTCTATAAGATAAAAAAATGTCTTTCCAAAATTGTATTTATTTCTTTAATGTTATTTCTCACGATTACCACAAAAAATGCACGTTCTATAAAAAAATGATTGATAACAAATTTCTAGCTCTTTTTTGGGTGAACATATTTTGCCTATTCATTTTTTTCTCTTAACTTCTATTTAAATTAAAATTAAAAATAATAAAATTTAAATTTAAATTTAAATTAAAATATTTCATTTTTTATTGTTAATTTTATTTTTTACAATTAATACAAAAATTTCGCTTATCAAAAATTGATCTTCAACAAATTTGTAGCTCTTCCTTGGATGAACAACTTTTTTAAATTAATTTTTCTTACACATCTGGAATATTCAAATTCGCTTTGTAATTTTCTCAAAAATCTCATAAAATTGTTTATATAAATTTAAAAACAAACTAGTAAGGCTTATTTTCTCATTCACAATATTTATAATTTTATTTCAGCTCAAAAAAGTTCAAAAAATTTAATAAATAAATAGTTATTATAAATTTTTTTATTCTGTTATTATCAATATTATTTTGTATTCTTTATGGAATTGAAGGAAAGAAAAAATATTGAAAAAGGCACTCAGTGTTACATCAAAATATTGTTTTGTTTATCACTAGACAATAATTCATATTAAAAAAAAAAACTTTTTTCATTTAGAAAACTTCTATTATGTTTTTAAACATAATACTGCAAATGTTCGAAAATTAAAAAAAAAATTTTGAAAACTCTGAAAATATACGGAAATTTAGATAATCCAAAATTTTCAAAATTTTTGGAAAGTTCCGGTACCACAGTTTTCGCGGTGACAGATCAAATTATATTTAAGGATGTGGCTGACCAAAGAAGGTCACTACCACTTGAGAAGGTGCCGCTTGCGAGTATGGTGCTAACCACTTTTCTATTATTATTATTTTTGAAAAAAATTAAAATTAATTTGAAAACTTGAGGTTAGCACTCCAATTTTGAAAACTCAATAACTTTTTGAGTTTTGCCGTCCAAACGAAAAAAATTGGCTTCCAAACGCATCCTCACGACAACGAAACGATTCCATTAAATAAAAGTTGGATATTCAATTGGTGTTATTCAGTTGGTTTTTATTATTATTTAGTTCATTAAAATTGAGTTAATTAATTAATTATTAATTAATTGATAATGAATAAATAAATAAATAATTTATTATGAAGATATATTTAGTTGGTGTGTTAACTTCAGGGACATTGATCCTATATTAAAAAGCGCATGGCGCCATTTTGGATTATTTCTCGATCCATCTCGAAATAACTCGAAACAATTTGAAACTATTGTTGTCCGGAAACTCGTATTTATGATTGGTTGGAGCTCTCCTTCTATTTTGCGTTTTGAAAAAGAAAGATAACAAACTTCAAGACTTTAGATTTCTTTCGTGGTTGTTATGGTGATTTTCTTATATTTTTCAAACAAACTGTCCTTTTCTCCATCTATTCCATTTTTTCCTATATTAAAAAGCGCATGGCGCCATTTAGTGTTAGTGATTAGTTGAAGCTTTATTTTTTTTGCCATTTAGAAAAAGAGTCTGCAAACTTCAGGGTTATGAAAAATGTAAGGTTATCTGAATAATATATATTCAATAATAATAATCAATGTAAGAAAGGTGTCCAGCATTTTGCTATACAAAATGTAATTTTTAGATTTTTGAAGATTTTAAAAATGAAAAAGCTTTTTAAGAATTTTAAATGGTTTCAAGATACTACACAATTTTTTTTCAATTCCTGGGAAAATGTAAACTGATTTTTTAGTTTGAAAATAAATTTTAAGAGATTGACAAGGATTCCAAAAGATTTTGAATCATTTTCTAAAACTTCGAAAATGAAAATGAATATTTGGGAAGAAATTGTTGAAGCTTCTTGAAGATTTTGGGGATATTCACGATAGTAAAAAAATTGTCTTAAAACTCATGGGAAAATTTGAACTGATTCTTTATTTTGAAAAATTAATTTTAAGAAAAGATTTTAAAATATTTTAAAATATGACAACAAATTTTAAAAGATGACAAAAGATTTGTCAAATCTTCATAACATATTCTAGAAGATGAAATTTGAAAAGATTCACGAAAGATTTTTAATTAATCTCTAAAATTTCTAAAAAGAATGGGCAAAATTTTCAAGCAAAATCTTTTAATTAGCAAGATTGCAAAGATTTATAAAAAATTCGATCAGGTGTAAGGGACATTTAGAAGTTTCAAGAATATCCAAAATAAATTTAAAAATTGAAAATATTTCGAAAATTTAAGTTTTAAAAAAACTTACATATTTGAATATTTGGAAATAAAAATGTTGAACTTGCTACCCTGATTTTTTATTTAGAGAAATCAGTTTTTAGGGAAAATTGATGAATATTTGAAAACCTTTTTATTTATTTCCTAAAATTTCGGAAAAGAAAGTGGATGATTTTACAGTCAAAATGTTCAATTAGCAAAATTACAAGGTTTTATAAGAAATTTGAAAAAAAAAAATTTGGAAGGATTCAGGATAATAAAAAATATATCTCAAAATTCATGGGATAATTTAATAGTATATTGCGTGACGAGGGTCGAAAGGCAACGATTTCACGAGTGTGAAGTTAGCTGCCCGAGCGAAGCGAGGGCTGATATCACACGAGTGAAAGCGTTGCCTCGGCCCGAGTCATGCATACAATTTTTCATCATATCGATAATCGAAAAGTCGACTTGAGATGACTGTGGAGCGGGTCGATAATCGAATTTTCAACCCTAGGGAAGAAAGTGACAGATCAATGCAAATGGCGACGCCATTTGCATTTATCTGTCACTTTCTTCCCTAGGGTTGAAAATTCGATTTTCGACCCGCTCCACAGGCATCGAAAGTCGAATTTTCGATTGAGGTATGATGAAAACTAATTTTTTATTTCGAAAAATCAATTTTAAGGGAAAATTTCTGAATATTTAAAAACATTTTTATTCATTTCCTAAAATTTTGAAAATGAATGTAAAAGATTTTAAAGAAAAAATGTGCAATTAGCAGGAAAACAAAGTTTCATATGAAATTAAAAGGAAAACATTTTGGAAGGTTTCACGATAACAAAAAATAGTTCTTAAAATTCATGGGATAATTAAAACTAATTTTTTATTTCAGAAATTAATTTTAAGGGAATATTGACGAATATTTTTGAGCATTTTGACTTATTTCATAAAATTTCAAGAATGAATGTGGACGATTTTAAGGCAAAAAATGTTCGAATAGCATGATTACAAAGTTTTTTTTTAATTCGATCAAGTTCAAGAGATAGTAAAAAGTTTTACAAATATTCAAAATTAATTTTTTTTATTTATTTTTTTAAAATTAGTTCTGAGGGTAAATTGACGAATATTTGCAAACATTTTTATTCATTTAGGAAAAAAAGATTTTAATTTACAAATACTTCCAATATTTATTGTCAAAACAGAAACTGGAAGATTTCAAAGCATGTTTCTTCATTTTTCAGAATTCCAAGAAAAATTCTAAGAATTTTTAGAGATTTTTTGAAGGTTTGAAAGTTTTGAAGATGTTTAAGAAATGATTCCAAGTTTGGAAAGTTTTCCCAAAATTTCAAATAAAATTTAATTTTGGAAGATTTCGAAAAAAAATAAAGATTATTTTAAGAAATTTGAAAGGCTTCTGGAAAATAAAAAACTTTCTTGAGATTCCTGGGAAAATTTGAATTGAATTTTTATTTTGAAAAATTAATTTTTAAAGAAAACTTGGCAAAGTCTCAAAACGTTCCGAAATATTTCTACAAATTTCGAAAATATTTGGAATATTTAAGGGTAACTCTCAATTGTGAAAGATTTTTCTAGCAATAGTTCGAGTCAGTTTAATAGATCTTCCAAACTTCTATATCTTTTAAACTTACTGAAATTTTGCCTAAAATTTTCCAAAACCCTGACAAATAAAAAATTATACTTTTTTTACATATCTGAAAGCGTGAAAAAAGATTTTGGATTTTGTAAGAATCTAAGGAAAATTATATGTTCATTCAACTTCAAAAACAAATGAATAAATAAAGTTGAAAAAAAAATTTTTCTTCAAGATTTTTGTTTGGTATTTTAAATTATTCATCCCCAAAAAATAACAATTGGAGTGAATTTTTTTTTCATGACTAAGAAATCCTTTTTAAGATAAAATTTCAACTATTTGGCTGCAAATTCGTCTTTTTGGATTGAAAATTAATCTGTTTTTGTTGAAGATTCAACTATTGTCTTGGAAATTTTTGTTTTCCTGTTGAAAATTCAATTGATTGAAAATTAATCTTTTTGGTCGAGGATTCAACTACTTTTTCAGAAATTCATTTTTTTATACTAAACGTTCATCATTTTAATAAAAAAATCATTTTTTGGATAACAATGTCTATTTTTTTAAAAACCTCTATCTTTTCATGGTTTAAAATGCAACTGGTAAAAATTATTTTTTTTTTTTTGGGATTCAGCTATTTTGTTAAAAATTTGTCTTTTTTAGCATGGATTCAACAATTTTCAATATAAAATTAAAATCTTTTTCGGTTAAAATATCATTTATGTTATCTAAATTACATATTCAATAATTTAATAATATTAATAATATTAATCAATGGAAACAACTAATGCTAAAGTTTTCCTAATTTTTTAGTTACAAATATTTGAACACATTACAATTTCCAAGATTTCAGACAAATTTGGTGAATTTATTAAAAATATTTATTCAAGTTTTGTATCTCAAACATTTTTTATTGTTGATCCACAAAATTGAACAACTCTTTCAAAAATCCCAAAAAAAGGCATGCGCGCGCGTAGCGCGCTGTTGCTACTTGTGATATTAAAAAATGAATTAAAAAAAAAAAAAAATCTTTTCAATTTATTGTCCCTTTTCGTCATGTCAAGCTTTAGCATATTATCATGATTCGTATTTCCTTTATGTAGTCAGCGTCTAGGTTTATCGCTTCAATACGTCCTTAATTCCGATTGCAGAAGGAAAAGAGAATTTAATTTGCATACCGAATGCTCTGAATCGTGAAAAACCTATACCCAAATGATAGAAAATGCATGCTTATTTTTTTTATCTTTTATCTTTCAAAGTATGCTTGAATCCATTTTCGCTTGGTTGCACTTAGGATAGGTACGAGTAAGTCAACGAATTTTAGTCGGCTGACAAGGTTGGCCTTTTGGTACCATAAAAGCTCCCATTGGTAACCATATAGATTTATTGGTTGTAGTGTCTTCCAATATTAGTTTTCCTTTTTTCGTTTTTTGGGCTTTGGAATATGCACGCATAATAAAAGAATTCTTTGAGGAAGCATACTTTTATCTTTTCTTTAAAAAAAAAAAAAAAAAAATTGTGGATTCTTAGGTATTAAAATAAGCTTAATTTCAGGAGGTCAATAATAATAATAATAACAAGTTTTTCTATCAAATTTATTTTAACGATTTTTCGTGACGACAGTCGAAAGGAATTTTATAAGGAGTTATCCACTTACTTTATTAAATCAAATCCTTCGGGAAGATGAATATTCTCAAACGAAATCGAATTTTTAATAAAATGATTGAAGTTTAAACTGAAAAAAGATAAATTTAAAGTTGAAAAATTATTTTTACCAAAAAACTAATTTTAAACAAAACAATAAAATTTTGAACCAGAGAGATAAATTTTCATCCAAGAACATTAGTTTTTCAACAAGAAGACGAATTTTTGACAAAATAGATGACTCTTCAACAACATGATTCAGTTTTCAATCGAAGAGATAAATTTTCAAATCAAGAAGATTAATTTTGAAGCCAAAGGGATCAATTTTAAACAAAATTAATTATTTTAAATAATTTTTTTGCTGGAAAAAGATCTCTTTCTTTTGCTCCGCTGGGGAACGAACCACAGAACTTCTGTTTGAACTATTGTTTCTTCTATCGATTTCTCTAGAAGCTTAATGGGAAAGCACCTGACCGAAAAATAATTTTTCATTTATAACTCCATCTAGTCTGAAAAAACATTAAATATTTTCTGTCATTCTCTAATGATAATACAGACTCCTTAAAAAATTCAATTTGTGCCATCTACCAAAATAATGCGTGTATTTCGGAAATTTTTTTTTTTCGATCTCTCTAGTAGCTTATTGAGCAAGAAACTGAACGAATATCAGTAGTGCTGTGGTTCGTTTCCGAGCGGAGCGAAAGAACTTTCTTCAGAAAAAAATTATTTAAAATAATTTTTCTTCATAGCTCCATCTAGTCTGAAAAGACGTCAAATATTCTGTGTTATTCTCTAATGATAACACAGATTCTTTGAAAAATTTTGATTTGTACCATTTAGAAAAATAATGCGTATATTTCAAAAAAAAGTTTCTTCTCTCGATCTCTCTAGTAGCTTAGTGGGCAAGAAACTGAACTAATATCAGTAGTGCTGTAGTTCGTTTGATAGCGTAGCGAAAGGAGAAGATTTTGTTTTAGAAAAAAAATTATCAAAAATAATTTTTCATTTAGATCTCCATCGAGTCTGAAAAGACGTCAAATATTTTCTGTCATTCTCTAATAATAATACAGATTCTTTGCAAAATTTGATTTGTACCATGTAGAAAAATAATGCGTGCATTTCTGAAAGAAAATTTTCTCGAACCGTCTAGTAGCTTAATGAGAAAGCACGTGACCGGAAATCAGTGGTGTTCTATTTTATTTCTCAGCGGAGCGGAAGGATATCTTTTATCAGTAAAAAATTATTTTTTTAACTATTCTTTCGTAGCTCCATCTGGCATGAAAAGACGTTAAATATTTTATGTTATCCTCTCATGATAATACAGATTCCTTAAAAAATTTAATTTGTACCATCTAGCAAAAAATGCGTATATCTCTGAAAAAAGTTTCTTCTTTCGATCTCTCTAGTAGCTTAGTGGGCAAGAAACTGATCTAATATCAGTAGTGCTGTGGTTTGTTTGCCAGCGGAGCGAAAGGAGAAGATTATGTTTCAGAAAAAAAATTATTAGAAATATTTTTTCTTTCATAGCTTCATCTAGTCTGAAAAGACGTTAAATATTCTCTGTCATTCTCTAATGATAAAGCAGATTCTTTGGAAAATTTCATTTTTACCATCTAGAAAAATAATGCTTGTATTTCTGAAAAAAAAAAAATTTCTCGAACTCTCTAGTAGCTTAATAAGAAAGCACGTGACCGGAAATCAGTAGTGTTGTATTTTGTTTCTCAGCGGAGCGGAAGGAGATCTTTCAACAGCAAAAAATTAGTTGAAATCACTATTCTTTCATAGCTCCATCTGGCCTGAAAAGACGTTGAATATTTTATGTTATTCTATGATGATAATACAGATTCCTTGAAAATTTTGATTTAGACCATCTAGCAAAATAATGCGTATATTTCTAAAAAAGTTTCTTCTCTCGATCTCTCTAGTAGCTTAGTGGGCAAGAAACTGAACTAATATCAGTAGTGCTGTGGTTCGTTTGCCAGCGGAGCGAAAGAAGAAGATTTTGTTTCAGAAAAAAAATTATCAGAAATAATTTTTCATTTAGAGCTCCACCTAGTCTGAAAAGACGTCAAATATTTCCTGTCATTCTCTAATAATAATACAGATTCATTAAAAAATTTAATTTGTACCATCCAGCAAAATAATGCATGTATTTCTGAAAGAAGTTTTTTTTTTTTCTCTCTAGTAGGTTAATGGGCAAGAAACTGAACAAATATCAGTAGTGCCGTGGTTCGTTTCCCAGCGGAGCGGAAGGAGCAGGTCTTTTTCCAGAAAAAAATTATTTGAAATATTTTTTCTTTCTTAGCTTCATCTAGTCTGAAAAGACGTTAAATATTCTCTGTCATTCTCTAATGATAATACAGATTCCTTGAAAAATTTGATTTGGACCGTCTAGCAAAATACTGCGTGTATTTCTGAAAAAAGTTTCTTCTTTCGATCTCTCTAGTAGCTTAATGAGCATGAGACTGAACTAATATCAGTAGTGTTGGCTTTTGTTTCTCAGCGGAGCGAAAGGAGATCTTTTTTCAGAAAAAAATGATTTCAAATAATTATTCTTTCATAGTTCGTCTAGTCTGAAAAGACGTCAAATATTGTCTTTCATTCTCTAATGATAATATAGATTACTTGAATAATTCAATTTGTACCACCTAGCAAAATAATGCGTGTATTTCTGAAAAAAGTTTTTTTTCTCGATCTCTCTAGTAGCTTAATGAGCAAGACACTGAACGAATATCAGTAGTGCTGTGATTCGTTTTCCAGCTGAGTGAAAGGAGATCTTTTTTCAGAAAAAAATTATTTAAAATCGCGTTTCTTTCATAGCTCCATCTAGTCTGAAAAGACGTTAAATATTCTCTGCATTCTCTAATGATAATACAGATTCCTTGAAAAATTTGATTTAGACCATCTAGCAAAATAATGCGTGTATTTTTTTTAAAAAGTTCATCTATCTCTCTAGTAGCTTAATGAGCAAGAAACTGAACGAATATCAGTAGTGCTGTTGTTCGTTTTCCAGCGGAGCGAAAGGAGAAGATGTTTTTTCAAAAAAAAATTATTTAAAATCATTTTTCTTTGATAGTTCCATCTAGTCTGAAAAGACGTTAATATTGTCTGTTGTTCTCTAATGATAACACAGATTCCTTGCAAAATTTGGTTTGTACCATCTAGCAAAATAATGTGTGTATTTCTGAAAAAAGATTTTTTTTCGATCTCTCTAGTAGCTTAATGAGCAAGAAACTGAACTAATATCAGTAGTGTTGGATTTTGTTTCTCAGCGGAGCGAAAGGAGATCTTTTTTCAGAAAAAAATGATTTCAAATAATTATTCTTTCATAGCTCGTCTAGTCTGAAAAGACGTCAAATATTGTCTTTCATTCGCTAATGATAATACAGATTCCTTGAAAAATTTAATTTGTACCATCTAGCAAAATAATGCGTGTATTTCTGAAAAAAGATTTTTTTTTTATCTCTCTAGTAGCTTAATGAACAAGAAACTGAACTAATATCAGTAGTGTTGGATTTTGTTCCTCAGCGGAGCCGAAGGAGATCTTTTTACAGAAAAAAATTATTTAAAATAATTATTCTTTCATAGCTCGTCTAGTCTGAAAAGACGTCAAATATTCTCTGTTATTCTTCAATGATAACACAGATTCTTTGAAAAATTTGATTTGTACCATCTAGAAAAATAAAACGTATTCCTGAAAAAAAATTTTCTCGATCTCTCTAGTGGCTTAATAAGAAAGCACGCGACCGGAAATCAGTGGTCTTGTATTTCGTTTCTGAGCGGAGCGGAAGGAGATATTTTTTCAGAAAAAAATTATTCTCTCATGATAATACAGATTCCTTGAAAATTTTGATTCAGACCATCTAGCAAAATAATGCGTTTAATTCTGAAAAAAGGGTCTTCTCTCGATCTCTCTAGTAGCTTAGTGGGCAATAAACTAAACTAATATCAGTAGTGCTGTGGTTCGTTTGCTAGCGGAGCAAAAGGAGAAGATTTTGTTTCAGAAAAAAAATTATCAAAAATAATTTTTCATTTAGAGCTCCACCTAGTCTGAAAAGACGTCAAATATTTCATGTTATTCTCTAATAATAATACAGATTCATTAAAAAATTTAATTTGTACCATCCAGCAAAATAATGCATGTATTTCTGAAAAAAGTTTTTTTTTTCTCTCTAGTAGCTTAATGGGAAAGAAACTGAACGAATATCAGTAGTGCTCTCGTTCGTTCCCCAGTGGAGCGAAAGAAGCCGATCTTTTTCCAGAAAAGAATGATTTGGAATATTTTATCTTTTATAGCTTCGTCTAGTCTGAAAAAACGGTTTATATTGTCAGTTATTTTCTAATGATAACACAGATTCCTTGAAAAATTTGGTTTGTACCATCTAGAGAAATAATGCATGTATTCCTGAAAAAATTTCTTTCCTTGATCCCTCTAGTAGCTTATTGTGAAAGCACGTGACCGAAAATCAGTAGTGTTGGATTTTGTTTCTCAGCGGAGCGGAAGGAGATCCTTTTTCAGAAAAAAATTATTCAAAATAATTTTTCATTCCTAGCTCCATCTCGTCTCAAAAGACGTCAAATATTTCCTGTCATTCTCTAATAATAATACAGATTCCTTGAAAAATTTAATTTGCACCATCTAGCAAAATAATGCGTGTATTTCTGAAAGACGTTTTTTTTCGATCTCTCTAGTAGCTTAATGGGCAAGAAACTGAACGAATATCAGTATTTCTGTGGTTCATTTTTCAGTGGAGCGAAAGGAGAAGATCTTTTTCAGAAAAAAAAATGATTAAAAATCATTTTTCTTTGATAGTACCATCTAGTCTGAAAAGACGTTAAATACTTATTCTCTGTTGGTCTCTTATGACAACACAGATTCCTTGCAAAATTTGGTTTGTACCATCTAGAGAAATAATGCGTGCATTTCTGAAAAAATATTTTTTTTCGATCTCTCTAGTAGTTTAATGAGCAAGAAACTGAACGAATATCAGTAGTGTTGGATTTTGTTCCTCAGCGGAGCGAAAGGAGATCTTTTTTCAGAAAAAAATGATTTCAAATAATTATTCTTTCATAGCTCGTCTAGTCTAAAAAGTCGTCAAATATTCTGTTATTTTCTAATGATAACACAGATTCCTTGCAAAATTTGGTTTGTACCATCTAGAGATATAATGCGTGTATTTCTGAAAAAATATTTTTTTTGATCTCTCTAGTAGCTTAATGAGCAAGAAGCTGAACTAATATCAGTAGTGTTGGATTTTGTTTCTCAGCGGAGCGAAAGGAGATCTTTTTTCAGAAAAAAAATGATTTCAAATAATTATTCTTTCATAGTTCGTCTAGTCTGAAAAGACGTCAAATATTGTCTTTCATTCTCTAATGATAATATAGATTACTTGAAAAATTCAATTTGTACCACCTAGCAAAATAATGCGTGTATTTCTGAAAAAAGTTTTTTTTTCTCGATCTCTCTAGTAGCTTAATGAGCAAGACACTGAACGAATATCAGTATTGCTGTGATTCGTTTTCCAGCTGAGTGAAAGGAGAAGATTTTTTTTCAGAAAAAAAATGATTTAAAATCACGTTTCTTTCATAGCTCCATCTAGTCTGAAAAGACGTTAAATATTCTCTGTCAATATCTAATGATAATACAGATTCCTTGAAAAATTTTATTTAGACCATCTAGCAAAATAATGCGTGTATTTCTTGAAAAACTTTATTTATCCCTCTAGTAGCTTAATGAGCAAGAAACTGAACGAATATCAGTAGTGCTGTTGTTCGTTTTCCAGCGGAGCGAAAGGAGAAGATCTTTTTTCAGAAAAAAATTATTTAAAATCACTTTTCTTTGATAGTTCCATCTAGTCTGAAAAGACGTTAATATTGTCTGTTGTTCTCTAATGATAACACAGACTCCTTGAAAAATTTGATTTGTACCATCTAGAAAAATAATGCGTGTATTTCTAAAAAAAAATTCTTTTCTCGATCTCTCTAGTAGCTTAATGGGAAAGCACGTGACCGAAAATCATTAGTATTATATTTCGTTTCTCAGCGGAGCGAAAAGAGATATTTTTTCAGGAAAAAATTATTCAAAATAATTTTTCTTCATAGCTCCATCTGGTCTGAAAAGACATTAAATATTTTCTGGAATTCTCTAATAATAATACAGATTCCTTAAAAAATTTAATTTGTATCATCTAGCAAAATAATGCGTATATTTCTGAAAGAAGATTTTTTCGATCTCTCTAGTAGCTTAATGGGCAAGAAACTGAACGAATATCAGTATAGCTGTGACACGTTTCCCAGCGGAGCGAAAGGAGCAGATCTTTTTCCAGAAAAAAATTATTTGAAATATTTTTTCTCTCATAGCTTCATCTAGTCTAAAAAGACGTTAAATATTTTCTCTTATTCTCTGAAGATAATACAGATTCCTTGAAAAATTTGATTTGGACCATCTGGCAAAATAATGTGTGTTGTTCTGAAAAAAGTTTTTTCTGTCGATCTCTCTAGTAGCTTAATGGGAAAGCATCTGACCGGATATCAGTAGTTATGTGGTTCGCTTCCCAGCGGAACGAGAGAAGATCTTTTTTCAGAAAAAAATTATTCAAAATAATTTCTCTTCCATAGCTTCATCTAGTCTGAAAAGAAGTCAAATATTCCCTATTATTCTCTAATGATAACACAGATTCCTTGAAAAATTTGATTTGTACCATCTAGAAAAATAATGCGTGTATTCCTGAAAAAAAATCTTTTCTCGATCTCTCTAGTAGCTTAATGAAAAAACACTTGACCGGAAATCAGTAGTGTTGTATTTCGTTTCTTAGCGTAGCGAAAAGAGATCTTTTTTCAGGAAAAAGTTATTCAAAATAATTTATCTTCATAGCTCCATCTGGTCTGAAAAGACTTTAAATATTTTCCGGAATTCTCTACAGAGAGAGAGAGAAGACCCAGGTCGGGACTTCATAGGGGCTGCCGCAGTCGTGTAAGGCCGTGTTTCACCAGAAATTGCTGAATAAGCTGCGATGCATAGCCCTCGACATAATACTGTTACTTTTTGAACTAGGTAACAGCCGCTTTGCAGAATTCTGTTTTATTTCCTCTACTCCATAGGGGCTGCCGAAGTTGTGCAAGGTCGCGTTTCACCAGAAATTGCTGAATAAGCTGCGAAAAATGGGCGAGGTGCTTTATGGTGAAGGAACCAATTCTACTTATTGATCTTATTCTTAAATCTAGGCTCGAAAATTCTGAAACAATATTCCTTGGAATCCCAAACTCTTCTTATATCCCATTCACTGTTGAGCGACGATTCCCATTAATTAACAATAGTTATTTATGAATCAAGGTACAAATCTTTCTCCTTTCAGAGGATAGATCAATGTGAAAAGAGTCCGTATTTCGCCAGAAATTTCTGAATAAGCTGCGATGAATGCGCTTTCGGTGACATGTCGACAATTTTACTATATCTATACTATATCCGGCTTTAGATGAACGAATAAATAAATTTTACTGAAAATTTGACCTTTCTATTTTTGGTGGAAAATTTATGTTTCCATTTAAAAATTGAACGATTTGGTTTCAAGTTCATGTGTTCTGTCGAAAATTCGTATTTTTTGGAAGGAAGCAATCTTATTAGATGAAACTTCATCTTATTAGTTGAAAATTGTTTTATTTGTTTAAAAATTTTTCTTTTTTTTTTGGTAACTCTATTTGGTTAAAAATTCATATTTTTGGTTGAGTATTCATGAAAGTTATTAATATATATATTGAGTAATTATGAAAATTATTTTGATCTTTTTTTTAGTGGAGAATACATGTTTGTTGAAAATTTGACTGTTTTTGAGTAATTTTTTTTCTGTTTAAAAATTCAGCCGTCAGTTGAAAATTCAACTTTTTGAAAGAAAATGAAACTATTTTGTTGAAAATTTTATTATTTTTTCGAAATTTTAACTAAAGTGGTGAAGAAAAGTCATATTTTTTTGTTTAAATTTAAAAATTAAAAATTTTTAAATCTTTATATATAATTTTTGCATTCCGTTCATTAAATATTTTAGGTTCAAAAATGTTACAAAATTAGAATTCAAATTTTTGAACATAAATGTCCAGGAAAAATAAAAATTGTTCAGGGAAAATCATAAATTGGATATTTTCAAGTTCTCAGGAAACTTCTCTATCAATTTCATAATTTTCTAAAACTCAATTACCCTCCAAGATTAACTAGAATGCAATCTTTTTCCCATTATACGACACCGAACAATAGCAAGGCGCAAGCAATTTCTGTATAAAAGGGATGTTATAGTCTTTCTTGATGGAAAGGCGAGCAGCTTCCGCTCCGTTTACTTTTCCTCTTCGTAGTGATTCTCCCGAAAATTTGATTTTCTTGTCTTTTCTATCGATCGTTTCGAAAATCCTCGTAAAATGAAAAGAATTTAATAGAGCGTGAGACACTCCACATTGTAAACAAATAAATCGTAAAAGATGCGAAAATATCATTGCTTGATTTTCCGTGAAAATAAATGTTTAGATACGTATACCCACTCAGAATATTTTGCTAGAAAACCCGATATTTTCAATTCTGAGCAGCTTATTCAGCAATTTCTGGTGAAACACGGCTTTACGCAACTTTGGCAGCCCCGCACACAGTCGAGACCGGGAATAAGAGTACTGGCAAAGTTCCATTTTATTTTTCCAAAACTTTCACAGCTTATTCAGCAATTTCTGGTGAAACACGGCCTCACGCAACTTTGACTGCCTCCATATAGTCCTGACCGGGAATAAAAGTACTAGTATAGTTCAATTTTTTTTCAACTTTTACAGCCTATTGAGCATTATCTGGTAAAACAAGGCATTGCACAACTCCGGCTATACCCAGACAGTCCTGACTTGGAATAAAAGTACTAGCAAATTATCATTTTATTTATTCAAAACGTTTACAGTTTATTCAGCAATATCTGGCGAAACACGACATTACACAACTCCGACTGCCCCCATATAGTCTTGAATCTTGATCTGGAATAAAAATACTAGTGAAGTTCAATTTTATTTTTTCAAAACTTTTACAGCCTATTCAGCAATGTCTGGTGAAACACGGTATTACGGTTTCATTTTGTTTTTCAAAACATTTGCAGTTTATTCAGCAATTTCTGGTGAAAGAAGGCCCTACACACATTTCAAAAATTTCAAAAAAATGTCAAAGAATTTTAGATAAATTTAGGAATTTTTTGAAGAACTTTAGGAAGTAAATTAAATGGAATGAAATTTTGAGGAACATCTAGGATTTTCTGTGGATTTCATGGGATTTATTGATTCTCAGAGGATTTCGAAGATTTAAGCATTTTTCCATACATTTTTGAAGATATTAAAACATTCAAAATATTTTAAAAGATAAAAGATTTTTACAGATTTAAGATTTTATAAGATTTAAGGGACTTAAGGGAAGATTTAAGAGAAAATTTTCAAAGGAAATTCCACAAAAATTAAAGTATTCCTTAATATTATTGGAAATGTCTATACAGTTCAAGGAATTAAAAAAAAATTGGACAGTTTTCCAAGGATTTCATAGGATTTTTACAGAATCCAAACAATTTTAAAGCTTAAAGGGTATTTTAAAAAATTTTAAGATATTGAGGGATTTTATCAGATTTTATAGGATTTCACAGGATTTAAAACATTTTTTTATTTTTGAAAGATACTCGTGATTTCAAGATGTTTTCGAATTTTTTTTTTTAGGATTTTCAAAGAATTTCATATGATTTCAGTCAATTCAAAGGATTTAAAAAAATTATCCAGTATGTCAATTCTGTTAAAAATCTTTAAATGGGTGCTAACGGACTTTTGAAAAACTTTAGGGAATACGTTAAATAAAATAAAAAGAAATTTTGACGGATTTATATGGATTTCAGGGATTTTTAGGGATTTCACCATATTAAAAGAATTTATAGGATTTTGAAAGATACTATGAGATTTCAGGGTATATAAAAAAATTTGAAATATTTGAAGAGGTTTAAAGAGATTTCGAGAGATTTAAGATTTCCGAGTTATCAAGGAATTTCAAAGGATTTTAAAGAGTTTCGGGTATTTTAAACATTTCAAAATTTTCTAGGGATTTCCAAAGAATTTTTCAGGATTTCAGTAAATACAATGGATAAGAAAGAAATGGAATTTCGAGGGGTTCCTATGGATTTTGTTATATTTAAGGGATTCATAGGACTTCTATAGACTCCTGCAAAATTCAAGGATTTTGATATGCTCCATACTTTTGGGTGGGATTTGTTGGATGTAGTAAGAAGGATATACGTCGGGAGAAAGGATGTTTCTGTACTAAGAAATAGTGAGAAGGAATTATATCATGAGATAATAAGAGATAGGAGAGGTAGGAGACCCATAGAAGGGAGTGAGAGGGAATGTTTGTTGTCATCTGTGTAAGGAAGGGATGTATGGTGGATAGGCTTCAAGGTAGGCGAAAGGTGGATGTGATCGTAGGAGGGGAAGAGATAGCGGATAGAAGAGTGATCTGGAGAGTACCAGAGGAGAGAGTGAGAGGATAAATGTCGAGAGAGGTGGAAAGGGGAAGTGAGGTGTTTATCTCGTAAGATAGAAAGAGATAGGATGTTGGAAGAGTGATCTAGAGACTACAAGAGGAGGAAGTGAGAGGATTAATTCAAGGGAGGTGGAAAGAGGGATTGATATATCTATCTCCTAAGATAGAAAGAGATAGCGGGTTGAGCGGGTGTTTTAGATTTCTTTTTCCCCTAGAAAGAACTTAGTTAGAGGAGTTTTCATTTGTTGGTCGTGGGAGAGGGGAGAAGTTAGTCAGTGTATCGGCTGAGACAGCTGGTATACCAGCTGTCTCAGCGGAAACGGGTAGGCTGGTATGCCAGCTAACCCGTTAGCGGAGGAAAGAAGGGGAGAAGTTAAGCGACCAGAGAAAAACTTATAATTGTGTGTTTTCGAATTTTCTTTATTTAAGTTTGATTCTTAACATGGTAAATTATAGATAAGTGCCGTACAGTAAAGCGTAGGAGTTCGTTGTCGTTTCCTCACAAGAGGGCGGAGGCGATGCGTTGTCAATTGTCCTTGGGCTGGCTTTCAGCTGGAGGACTCTTGATGTCGAGAGAGAGAGAGAGAGAGAGAGAGAGAGAGAGAGAGAGAGAGAGAGAGAGAGAGAGAGGGAGAGAGAGAGAGAGAGAGAGAGAGAGTACTGTTGTGCACGGCAATGGATTGCGGTGGAAACCTATGGCTGGCTACCAGATGTATAGTTTAAGTGAGAAGGCTCTGGCTACCAGCTCCCAAACACTTCTGTCGTTCCGGTCCCGTGCGCGCTCTTTTAACGGGGAGGCTGCGCGGGCGTTGCGTGGGAGTTGAGCGGAGAGGGTAGAAAATCGTTTGGTGGGAGATGCGCGCGTCGAGTTTCGAGGACGCTCTACTCGTGACTCTCGCCTCTACTCGCTCTGCCGCCTTGCTGACGTCACTGCTGACGTCACTTCATGGAGTACCTATTTCTCTGTTTCTTACTTTTTGTCCAATTTTCAATTACAAAGAGGTAATAGTTAATTATTTCAAATAAATGCAATTGTGTAAAAAAATTTTTATGATTGTTAATGATATTCTCTTTACCTAATGGTAGAAATTTGCAGTTTTTTCAGAATATTTCAACTTTTGGCCTAGTTTTTCAACTTAGAGCGATGTCATAATTAATTCAGTTTAGCGAAAATCATTATTCAAACAAATTATTATTGTTTATAAGTATTTTCTTCTTTATTAATGCAATATATTTGCGATTTTTTGTGAACTTTTAAGCTTTTTGTCCACTTCTCACTTAGTAAGGTAATAATTAATGGAAGTTATTAAACATGCTTATTTAAACAATTTATTATTGTCTATAACTATATTCTCTTAGAGTAATGCCAGAAAGTTACTTTTTTCTGAAATCTTCAGTTTTGCTCTGACTTTATAGTTATGAACAAATAAAAAGTGAACCTCAACATGAATAATTTTTTAAGTAGTATATTACTTTTTTAAGTGAATTATTTTTGCTCTTTTCCCAATGTTTGAAAAAACTAAATAAAACAATCAAGCTATCTTACACAAGAGACAAAAACAAAGAATGGAATAATTAGGAGTAGGTGAGAATTTGGAATTGAACATATTTTGATGCAAGAGAAAATAGTTATAAAAAATCGTGAATTGTTTAAACAATTATTTCCTTCAATTTGAATTAATTAAAACTATTATTGCTAATGATATTCTTTTATAATAATGTTAAAAAACAAATAAAATATTATGTTTTAAATATCTCCCTCATAAGTCTGTTTTATAACAATAATAACAATTTATTATTGTTTTTAGCAATTTCCTCTTGAAATAGTCTGAGAAAGTCGCGGTTTAAAAAAAAACCACTTTCTGTCTAATTTTCAATTATAGTGAGGAAACACTTAATTGTTGGTAACGAACATGATTGTTTAAATAATTCAATATCATTGTTAATAACATTCTCTCAGAATAATGCTAGAGAACTGCAGTTTTTACAAAAAATTTCTACTTTCTGTCCAATTTTCAATCAGGGTAAGGTGAATAATTAATGAAAGTTAGAAAAATTGATTGTTCAAACAATTTAATATTGTTTCAAATATTATTATCTTTGAATAATGTTAGAAAGTTGCGGTTTTGTTTAAAATATTTTACTTTGTGTCAACTTTTCACTAAATTAGTAGAGTATTTATCAATGCAAATTGACAAATCTAATTGTTTAACAAATAATTATTGTTTATAATCATCTTCTCCTAGATCACTTCTAGAAAGTTGTGATTTATTGTGAATTTTTTAAATTGTTGTCAAGTTTTTACTTATGTTAGTAAGTTAATAATTAATACGAGTTAGAAAAAAAAATATTATTATTAATTTAAACAAAAAGGGTTTCAGTAGCTACTTCTTGGAAAATTTACATTTAATATGATCCAAATAAAAAATTGCAAGAATATTTCAAATATATGTTTTATTTCAGAACAAAAAATTCACAAAAAAGAAGAAGATTGTTTAAAATATGATTTATTATTTGTTCATAACTGAAAATGCAAATCATACTTAAACATTTTAGAAAAGGGCGAAACTTTCTACCATGAAGCAAAGAGTAAGAGGTTACAATGAAAATAAAAAAACCAAGATTCACAATAACAATTAATTGTTTAAACAATAGTTTTTGTTAACTTTAATTAACTATTATCACACTCTAATTGGAAAGTGAATAAAATCAAAAAAATTCAGAAAAAAACGTAAATATCTAGTATTTATATAGAAGAAGATAGCTATGAACAATAACAATTTGTTAAAACAATTTTTTTCTTCAATTTTATTAAATATTAACTTGATTCAAGTGAAAATTGGGAAAAAATGGGAAATTCCAGAAAAAAAACACAACTTCTAGAATTGTTCAAAAAGAATATTATTAACAATAATGATTTATAAGAAGAATAAAATTTCTTTTTTTAATGTCTGGGAAAATTTTCAATTCAGAATTTTAGGATAGAACCTAATAAATACGACTTCTTCCTGACTAATAATTTAAATTTTATTTAAAAAATATACGAAAAGATAATTATATTTTTTAAATAAAATTCAAATTATTAGTCTGGAAGAAGTTGTATTTATTAGGTTCTATCCTAAATTTCTGAATTAACAATAATGATATTTTGTTTAAACAATTATGTTTGTTGATAATAATTGATCATTACCTCGTTCGAATTGAAAATTGGACAAAAAGTGGAATATTTTCGAAAAAACTGCGACTTTCTAACTCTATTCAAAGAGAAAATTGCTAAAAACAATGATAAATTATTAAATAATTTATGTAAACATCTAATTATCAATATAAAGAAGTATTTTATTTATTAGGTAATATTTTTTTTTAGAACAAAATTTAATTTTCTATTGAATTAATTTTATTATTATGCTAGATGAGCTGAATTTTATCGTATATTTTTTTTAATTCTGGTAGGCAAATTAAGTTGTTTAAAAAAACATAAACATTGAAAATGTGAGAAGCTGTTACACAAATCGCGCTTAAAAATGTGTTCAAATTTAAAAGGAGTAATTAGTGCATGAAAGATAATAAGAGTAATAATAATGATAATCTCGGACATGGGTTGGTTTGCCAAAGAAATGAGGACGGGGTTGAAATTGCCGACTACTTTCTCCACCCACAACTAAACCCCATTTCTTTCAGAGGGTGGTTTAATGTTTTACGGCAGAGAAGACCGCAGCATCAGCAGTGGTCGACCGGAAGTAAGCACTGCTAGAAAAAATATTCGCTGACTTCATATACATTGTGAAATTATTGTCTCAATTTTTTATTGTTTCCTCTATTACTGAAGACTTTCTCTTTTTTTCATTATTTGTTTTACATTTACAGAATGATTATATTCAGAACTAGAATAAAAATAAGGATGAGTGGTCCTTAGTCGGCACTGTGGGTTACGCCGGCAGCATCTCATTTCTATTCAAAACTAGAATAAAAAATAAGGATAAGTCGTCCTAAGTCGGCACTGTGGGCTATGCCGGCACATTCTCGTTTCTATTCAAAACTAGAATAACAAATAAGGACTAGGCGCCCTAAGTCGGCACTGTGGGTTAAGCCGGCACCCTCTTGTTTCTATTCAAAACTAGGATTGAAAAATAAGGGAGAGTGGTCCTAAGTCGGCACTGTGGATTAAGCCGGTACCCTCTCGTTTCTATTAAATACTAGGATAACAAAATAAAGGAGAGTGGTCCTAAGTCGGCACTGTAGGTTAAGCCGGCACCCTCTCGTTTCTATTCAAAACTAGGATTGAAAATAAGGGAGAGTGGTCCTAAGTCGGCACTGTGGATTAGGCCGGTACCCTCTCGTTTCTATTAAATACTAGGATAACAAAATAAAGGAGAGTGGTCCTAAGTCGGCACTGTAGGTTAAGCCGGCACCCTCTTGTTTCTATTCAAAACTAGGATAAAAAATAAGGATAAGTCGTCCCAAGTCGGCACTGTGGGTTATGCCGGCACCCTCTCGTTTCTACTAAAAACTAGAATGACAAATAAGGATGGGTGGTCCTACGTCGACACTGTGGGTTAAGCCAGCACCCTCTCGTTTCTATTGAATGCTACGATAACAAAATAAAGGAGAGTGGTCCTGAGTCGGCACTGTGGGTTAAGCCGGCACTCTCTCGTTTTTCAGAGATGGCGCTCATGTCGGCTAAACCATTTTGTCGTATGACAGGTTAGTATATATGGACGTTATTTACGCTGACAATTGTCAATTTGATTTTCGCTTGACAGCCTGAGCGGGCTGTTAATTTTTCGTGCAATAACGGAATTACATTCTCTTTCTCTCTTGCGAAGCAGCTACAGGTGTGTAAATATTCTGAAAAGTTGGATCAATTGAGTTTTTAGTCGGCAACAAATAGGTGATTCTGATTCTGCACCAAATAGGTGGTTCTGATTTGGCACCAAACAGGTGGTCCTGAGTCGGCACATTTTTGTTGTTTTCGTTGTTATTTGTGTGTCATTTTTATGTTGGTGTGTTTTAATTCCATGTCAATCGTCTCTTGTTGGGTTTTCCCATTTTCGTTTTTATTTTTTCCTTCCTTTTTGAGATTAAGGTTTTGACGATTTTCAATATTTTAATAGAAAAATGTTTTTATCCTATGAATAAAGTTTGACAATATTCTACATGTATTTTCATTGTAAATGGTTTAAACTTGTCAATTTCCTCTCAAAATTTACATAACCTGCCCTTTTTCTTGCATTAGAATAGAAAATATTATGTGCCGACTCAGAACCAGGGGTGCCGGCTTAGGACGACTATTTTGAGAAATAGCGAAAATCGACTTTTAAATATTTCCATCTTTCGAAAAATGGCAAAAATAAAATATATAAACAAAATAAAAATGTACAAAACAGAATAGTACTTAAAAATATTGAAATCGATAAAAAATTCAGGGACGTAAAATTTGTCACCTGCTTTTTTAAAAATAAACTATATGCTCGAACAAACGTATGATGTTCACATAATTGTAAAATCATTTATACCAATTATTTCATCATTATTATTGATTAAAAACCTCATAAAATCTAGAAAATAAGTTCTTTTTGCGATTCACGTGAAAAAATTAATGTTTAAATGAATTGAAATTGTTTAAATAATTGAAAATTTGTTAAAAAGCTACTGTGTATATCACGCTGAGAAAATGAAGACTATTTTCGGAACAATGGTTAAAATTTGCATTTATTTCTAAAAAGTATTGTAATAATCATTATGTTTCATAAAATTGAACAAAATAACAATTTGGTACAATTCAAAATGGCGGATTCAATATGGCGGACGAATTTTCAAAAAATTAATGGATTTCCATGAAACTTGGCATCTGGGGTTTTTTGTGGCCTCTGATAATGAATCTGAAGTCAGATTTGAAAAATTCAGAATGGCGGATCCAATATGGCGGACAAGTTTTCAAAAAAAAAATTGATTTTTATGGAACTTTACATGAGTTTTTGGGGCCTCTTATAACGAATCTGAAGTCAGATTTTGCAAATTCAGAATGGCGGATCCAATATGGCGGACAAGTTTTCCGAAAACAAATGGATTTTTATGGAAATTGGTATCTGGGGGTTCTCGGTGTCTCTGATCACGAATATGAAGTCAGTTTTGAAAAAGTCAAGATAGCGGATTCAATATGGCGGACCAATTTTCAAAAAATCAATGGATTTTCATGAGACTTTGCATTTGGGGGTTCTTCGGGTCTCTGATCACGAATTTGAAGTCAGTTTTTGAAAATTCCGAATGGCCGATTCAATATGGCTGACGAGTTAAAAAATCAACGGATTATCATCAAACTTGGCATCTGGGGTTTTTTGTGGCCTCTGATAACGAATCTGAAGTCAGATTTGATAAATGCGAAATGTCTGATATTCAATTTTCATGAAACTTTGCATTTTGGGTTTTTTTGTGTCTCTCATCACGAATATGCAGTCAGTTTCCGAAAATTCGAAATGGCGGATCCAATATGGCGAATGAATTTTTTAATAATGAATGCATTTTAATGAAACTTTTCATCTAGGGGTTTTTGGGACCTCTGATAATGAATCTAAATTCAGGTTTTGAAAATTTCAAAATGGCGGATCCAGTATGGCGGAAGAGTTCTGAAAGAATTATTCGATTCTCATGAAACTTGGCATCTGGGGGTTTTCAGGGTCTCTCATCACGGATATGCAGTCAGTTTTTGAAAATTCAGAATGACGGATCCAATATGGCGAACGAATTTTTGAAATATCAATGGATTTTAATGAAACTTTTCATCTAGGGTTTTGTGGGACCTCTGATAACGAATCTGAAGTCAGATTTGGAAAATTCAAAATGATGGACCCAATATGGCGGAATAGTAATGAAAAAATTATTCGATTTTCATGAAACTGGACATCTGGCGGTTTTTGGGGCCTCTGATAAGGAATCTGAAGTCAGATTTAAAAAATTCAGAATGGGGAATCCAATATGGTAGAACAGTTTTCAGAAATCAATCGAATTCCATGAAACATGGTATTTAGGGATTCTTTGGGTCTCTGATCACGAATCTGAAGTCAGATTTCGAAAATTTAAAATGGCGCATCAAATATGGCGAAAGAGTTCTAAAAAAAAACATTCCATTTTCATGAAACTTGGCATCTGAGGGTTTTTGGGGACTCTGATCACGAATATGCCATCAGTTTTTCAAAATTCAAAATGGCGGATCCAATATGGCGAACGAATTTTTGAAAGATAAATGGATTTTAATGAAACTTTCCATCTAGGGTTTTCTGGGACCTCTGATAATGAATCTGAAGTCAGGTTTGAAAATTTCACGATGGCTGATACAATATGGCGGAAGAGTTCTGAAAGAATTATTCGATTTTCATTAAACTTAACATCTGGGGGTTTTCGGGGTCTCTCGTCATGAATATGCAGTCAGTTTTTGAAAAAATTCAAAATGGCGGATCCAATATGGCGGAAGAGTTAAAAAAATGAACATATTATCATTAAACTTGGGATCTGGATTTTTTTAGTGTCTGTGATCAAGAATATGAAGTCAGTTTTTGAAAATTCAAAATGGCGGATACAATATGGCGGAGGAATTTTTAAAAAATACATGAATTTTCATGAAACTTGGCATTTAAGGGTTTTTGGGGTCTCTGATTAGGAGTTTGAAGTCAGTTTTTGAAAATTCGAAATGTTGGATTCAATATGGCAGACGAATTTTT
>CAKNXH010063492.1:124006-140772 GCA_932178445.1 Andricus quercusramuli | reverse complement strand
AAGTAAAAAGTAAATAAATAATTCATCCTGATGGTCATGAAATATAACATGTAGACAAAAATATTATTTTTAAACTAAATTATTACCTGAACATCATGTGAAAAATTGGCTTTGTCCTTGTGTATAAAAGTTTTCAATATAACTTCCTTTATCAGAACAATGTGATTAACAAATAGGAAATTGTAAACAATTAACTGGGGATATAAATTTTTATGTATTAACGTCAATAGCCATTGATATCACTGTAAAAACTAAAGAAGAAACAAAGTGATGTGGCAAAAGAAAAGGAAAAAATGTTTGCATCAACGTTAATAGCCATTGATATCACTGTAAAAAATAAAAAAAAATAAAATTACGTGGGAAAAGAAAAGTAAAAAACAATTAGAGGCTGTGGTAACGAAATTAATTGTAATTAAAGTTGAGCAAACAAAAAGCCAAAGATTAATATAGGAACACATTGTTGTATCTACCAGACCAGGTTTCTTTGTGATACAATTTGTTAAAAGAGTGTCATTATTAGTCATTGTAACTGATCTTGAACTTGAACTTCTGGTAGTTTATGTTTAGGAATGATCATGAAAATATCTTCAACATACCTTTTGTAAAAGGGTACATCAAAACTGAGTGAAGATAAACAATCTAATTCAAGTTCTTCCATTACAAAATCAGCTATTGCTGGTGATAAAGGAGAACCCATAGCTAATCCATTTGTTTGTATTTGTTATTAATACATTTAAAATAAGTTGATCTATGCAAAATTCTATTGTATTAAAAAATTCATCTCTCGGAATTAGGGTGTTAGAAGCAATCAAGTCCCATTCGTTTTTAATACTTTGTAAAGCTAAGTTGATAGGGATATTAGGAAATAAGTTAACAACATCGAAAGAAACCAGAATGTGATGCTTTGGCATTTTAAGGTTTTTGAAAGAATTGACAACATCCTGATGATTGAACTGATGATACACAAGCATTGTGGTCTCATCTATTGATGATGATGTTATTAGATTTTTCTGTGGTGGCAGTATGTTCGATTTTAATGTCTTTAAGTTTAGCTTTGTCTTATAACAAATTTAACATTTGTTCATTATATTGTGATTCATCAATTGCAACAGTTACATTACACTTGTCTGCTTGGAAGAAAATTGTATTAGGCTTTTCTTTAACAAATTGCATTGCTAGAGAAAAATCTAAGTTATCTTGCAATTTTTGTTTGTTTAGAATAAGTGGATTAGGAAAATCAAGAATAGTTTGAGAGCACTGGACTCTTAGTTCATTTTGCGTATTAGGGGGAAATTCCAAATTCCAAATGAAATTGAGGCTATACAATCATGTGAAGGAAAATTTTTTGTGTTAAAAGAATTTAAAGAGAAACCTGGGCCTAATGATATGATTTGAACAACATTTTTAGGAATTGTTGTATTAGTCAAATTCTTAAACCAAGTGTTTGGAATACCAAAATCTATTTTCTGTTTAGAAATTCTCTGATAATGTAAAGTATTGAATTTATGTGTTAAATATTTCACATGTCGACATAGGTAGTTTTTCCAGAGAACGGCTCATTTATGAACATCATGACTTCAAAAGTTTTTCTATCCACCTCGAACTGGTTTTCCCTATTATCAGGAATTCAATAGTTGGATGTCAAATTGAATTAAAAAGAGAAAAGTGCTTTTTTATGTTCTTTAGTTCCTACACAAATAATTTGACATGTTCCCTGAAAGCTAATTTCAGCTTCTAGTTTGGTGGAATTAGTTTTACATTATTTTGTTGCTAGATTGCAAAAACTACTACGTTACAACCGTAGTTATAAATTCGAGAAGCATATATGAATTGAGGATGAGATAAAGTGTTCGAAAGAGTTGGTTAGTAAAATGAAAGAAGCTGATTGTGGATCAATAACTGGATCAGTTGCTGATGGCAAACATGTGAAGATGTCTTGAAGTGTTTGGCTTAGCGCACGTGCTTGCAAAGGTAGCCAATTTTTATATAGTTTAATCTTAGGAATAGGTAATTATATTGACCTCAACGAGACCGACTTTTTGATTTTTGAAAAAATATATAGAGGGGGTGGCAATTTGTGGAAGGGCTATAATATTCAAACAAACATGAAATCTCGTCACCAAATGTGGAAGGACCAAAGAATTAGTATCAGACAATTATTAATGAAATGAAATAAATAAAATTCCCAAAAAAATAATCACCCCCAAGGAATTTGAAACTGGTCAGGCCATAGGAAAAACCTGGAAGAGTCAGGAAATTTTATTTATAAAATGAAGATTTTATGAACTTAGGGAATGAACATACACATAAATTCTGTTAATTAAACAAAAGTGAAACCTTTCTGTGATTAGATTCAGAAAAGAAATTTTGTTATCAACAAATAAGTCTCACAAACGTTGTGGAATTCTTTCGTTGAAGATTTGTCTTTTTTTTGAAGATTTGTCTTTTTGGAAACAAAATAAAAAATGCTTAGTAGTGCTTTCCCGAATGACCTTGAAATTAAACATGAATTTGTATTGGCTTCTGACGCAAGAATTCAATCGATAAAGTTTCCCATTAAAATGCGGTGATGCCTGGGAAAAGTGGGAGTGAAATTCAGTCTCGGCTTGATGGGAAACAGGGGAACAATAACTTCTTCTCGAACCGAGCAGCTTCCATTTGTTCCAAGTGGAACGTTCCCCATGGTGTGAAATCAGCTCTGACTTCGATCCACTTGGTCGCAATGCTCGTTCAACACAGTTATATCGCACCGATGCGTGAGGATCGTGGAAATACCGACTCAAGTTTTGAATGGACGTCTATTATTGATTTCATCCCACACAGGCTTAATTCCAGTCGTCCTCCATATACATGTGTATGTATATCTTCCACCCACACAAGCCTTACCTAGTCCGCATCCTTGTTGCTCTTGATGCTAACAAACCACAGCACCACCAAACCTCAAGCCTTTGTTATTTGGGATAGGTATATATAGGTATACAGGACCATGTAACCGGCGTAAGATCTCAACCATGTGTTACGATTGTTCTGGGACACACAACGTGCTTTCAACCATCAGAAAGCCTCACTCTGATGTTGATAAACTACCGTGAAAAACGACTCTGTATTTTCTTTGGAAAATGTCAGACTGTGTCCTGTGGTCCAGTGCAAAGTCTGTGACCTTGAAGTATTTTTTGAGAGGTGAGAATAAAAAAATAGTCTGAATAGGTGCTATGTAGCTACAAAAAAGGTTTTTGTAGCCTATTAGGACGTCAGTCGTGGAAATCTTCTACATCCTTCTATCACTCACTCTTGATCATCAACTCTTCTATCCTTTCCTGTTTGAACCGATCTGATCCGATTCTGTCTTACCATCCCTTCCTCTCACTAACCTTCCCCATTACTCTCCTCCCACCAATATTTGACCGACCCTCATTTACTTTCTGTTACAACCCTCCCGTGGTTACCTTCCTATATCACTTCCATAATACTTCTTTCTCACTTACCCTAATTTGCTTCCTCTAACTTCGCTGCCTCAAGCTTATGCTACATACCATCCGTCCTGCTTCTTTTAGGGCTACTTTCCCTCCGGGGAAAAAGTTAGATGGATGGATACCCGACCAAAACTATAAGTGTTTCTTCCACTAACACTTCTCCTTTCTCACCTATCTTCTTCTATCCTATCACGTCCTTTCCTATTATGCTCTATCCAATTTGATCTTATCTTATCCAATCTCATCCTATCTTGAAATCTCGTTCCCTCATTTCCCTTCCCATTAAAATCCTCCCACCACTCCTCTACTTACCTTCTTCTACGTCTGACACTCTTCCTCTAATCCCCTCACTTTCCCAACGTCTGACTTCTGCTACCTTACCTCTGCACTCCTTCTTCTCGCTTTATCCCTCTCCACCCTTTCTACTTCCCCTCATACAGTCCCCACCCACTTCTTACACTTTTCCTCAGTTCTGATACTTCCTATCCCATCCCTAATTTTTCCGTCTCTGCTGCCTCTCTACTCTCCACTCTCCCCTCACTTCCCTTCTCGGAAAAAGTAGTACCAACTTTTATATTTCTATTTCACTTAGAAATTATAGTGATTGTAATAAGTTGCTACTAAATCTTCCACTCTCAATCCCTCTCTCGCCATTTACTTCTATTCTATCCTATCCTGTCCGATCAGTTCCAACCCTATTCCATAGTCTCCTACCATCACTTCTCCTCATCAACTTCCACAATCCTCATTAACCACACCTTCCCTCTCTTTCTTTCCTTGCCTTCTACTTTTCCTCTCCTCATTTTCATGTAATCCCCTCCACTATTTTCGGTACCCCCTCCTGCTACTTTCTCATCCTATTCTTTACTATCCCTTCCCTTCTCCTATTTCTCCTCACTCCCTCCAGGAAAAAAATTTACGATAGACGGACACATGACAGAAGCTTTTAGGTCCTTTAAACGAAGTTTGGAACAGTTTAGTTATTAAGGATTCAAGTTTCAAATGATTAATTTTGAAAGCTTAATTTAGAAACTTTATAATTTTCAAAGTTTTTAGAATAATTAAACTTTAGAGAATCACAATATTTAAAATTCTTCAGTTTTGAAAGGTGAAAATGACACTGATTTTTTTGACAGAAATCACATTTTTTGAATGCGCAATTCAAAAGTAGTTCAATTTTTAAAGCTTTGAAACTAAAAGTTTTTTTTAAACGCTAAAATCTAAAAACATTTCCTTTGAAATTTCTCAATTTTCAAATTTCTCAAATTTCACAGTTTGGTTGTTTCCAATTTAAATATTTAAATATTGGTATTGAAAGCCTTAACAGTTATTTTTGAATTTATTAATTCAAATAATTGATATTTAATTAAGCAATTAAATTAATTAATTTAAATATTCTAAATTGTTTGGTTGCCATTTTAAACGAAATTGTTTTTTCAATTCTCCGAAGTCGAACTCAACTTTGAAAAATAAAAATTTCGAATTGAAAATTTCAAGAATAAATAATAATTCTGAAGGAAGTTTTAAAAATTACACGTTGGAAAATTGAAAAGTCTAATTAACAAATTAAAAAATTTTTATTTGAAAAAAATTGTCAATATGCTTAAAATAACTGAAATTGTAAAGAGTTTGTGTATAAAAAAGTTTCGTTTAATTGTTAGCGATTTGTACTAGAACATTTTTCAATTTTGATGTTTTCCATTTCAAAATACTTTCAATTTTCAACGTTTATTTTGAATTTAAATTAATTTTGAATGTTTACATTTTTTAATTTTTTCATTTTGAAGAGTAGAAAAGACGATTAATTTATTGTTCGATATTTTTCCATTCAATTCATCATTGTAGTTAAATTTTTTTTGTGTTGAAAATTTAGATTTTTTTTAAATTCCTTCTTTCCAATTGATATTCCTTTTTCTGGAAATGTAAATTTTCCATTTTTGGTCAAGAATTAATTTTTTAAGTAGAAAATTAAAATTCTATTGAGTTTTTTATTTTTGGCTCAGTTAATAAGTCGAGAAAGAAGAATAAGATTCATTTCAAAAAATTATTTTTCAACAACAAAAAAACGGATTTTCGACTAGAGAAGAATTTTCAACTAAAATAATGAATTTTCAACAAAAAGTGAATTTCTAACAAAAAACTTGAATTTTCAACAAAACAGAATCACTTTTCATCGAAATTGTTGAATTCTCAACCAAACAATAAAATTTTTAACCAAAAAAATAATCTTCAGGAGGAAACAACTGCAAAAAAAAAAGACGGACAAAATATTCTTTCATAAACGGAATAAAACTATTTCAAAAATAAATTTCATATTTATTATACTAGACAGTTTTCAAAGTACCTTTTAAAAAAATTTCCTGATTTTTTTTCAAAATTCTTGACATTTTCCTGACTTTTATGCTGAAAAAAATAGTCTATTATAGATCCTCCTACCAAATTTTGTCGATAGGAAAACAAAATTCACTAAAATAATTAAAAATAAATATTTAAATTAATTAATTTTTGATGTTAAACATTCCGATCTACTGGTCAAATAATTTTTCTGGTGAAACGAGAAAAAATCTGCCCCAGCCCGGATTTGAACCGGGAACTTTCACTTTTCACGAGTGGAGCGTTAACCAATAACGCCACCGGGGCCGGCGCAGATAATTTCTCGTTTCTCCTACATCCACAGGATGACGTCTAATTTTAACCTGTGGGTTTTAGTGACTCATTCTATTCTGAATAAATTTCACCTATCTGAATAATTTTAATGTAAGATGTTATTTTGTCGACCAGGGTAAATTATTTTACGTGGCGTAATTGGTTAACGCTCCACTTGTGAAAAGTGGCGTTCCCGGTTCAAATCCGGGCTGGGGCAGATTTTTTCTCTTTTCACTAGAAAAATTATTTGACCAGTGGATCGAAATGTTTAACATCCAAAATTAATTAATTAATTCACCCTGGTCGACAAAATAACATCTTACATTATAAATATTTAAATTTGATTAGGATCACTGGCTATTAACAAAGTTAATGATAATAACAATTAGAATTTTTGCCAATTTTTATTTTCGAAGAAAATAAATCAGGTTAAAATAAATATGGAAGGTAGAAAGGAATTGAAATGAAAGGAGTAGATAAGAGAAGAGAAATAAAAAAACGGGAAAAGATATGCTAAAATGAAATATGGGATCAGAATAAAAGGAAGAAAAGGATCAAGAAGGATTCTAAAAAGGAGAAAAAGACGATTTTCACGCTAGAATCTGTTATAGGATTATTTAAACTTTTATGAATGAAAATTAATTAAAAATTTTAATAAATGAATATCACTGATTTCCTAATTATTACAACAAAATATTATTTTTCAAACAAATACTATAATTGTCATCCCAAAAAGACTAATTTTTTGCAAGACAGTTGAATTTTAAACCAAAACAAATAGATTTCCACGTTTTTTCAAAAATAATTAAATTTTCCATTTTGGACGGTGAAAATAAAAGTAAATTTATTTTTTGATTTAAGAAAAGTTTTTCTAGTCAACTTTTACGTTAGATAATGAAACTCTCAATAAAAATTAATTTTCAAACCAAAAAGATGAATTTCCAACCATATAGTTCAATTTTTAACCAAAAAAGATTTTTAAGTCATGAAAGAAAAAAAAATTTTCACCCAAATTATAATTTTAGGAGATGAATAATTTTGAAGGCAAAATTAAAATTTTGAATAAACATTTCTTTTTTAAGTTTATTTGTTCATTTGTATTTGAGGTTATATAAATATATAATTTTCCTAAGATTATTGGGGAAATTAAAAAAAAACTTCAAATATTTCAAATATGTCGAAAAAGTATTCATTTTTTAGGATTTTTCAAAATTTCAGAAAAAATGCGAGTTAGTTTAGAAGATACCTACGACTGTTAGAAGCATAGAAGATGAGTATATTTTGAACGGACTCAATTATTCCTAAAATTTTAAAAAAATCTTTCAAAATTATAAAAATTGATCCTTCATCTTCCAGATTTTTCAAATTTGTGGAAATCTTCAAAAATGTTTGGATTCCCTTCTAAACATTCTTTAAAAATTGAATTTTCCAAGCAAAAAGTTCTTAAAAATATTTCCAGGAATCTGAAGAAAAGTTTTTTATTATCTGGAAGTCTTTCAAACTTATCTTCGAATTTTTTTTAAATCTTCAAAAATTTACATTTTGTTTTAAATTTTTTTTTTTAATTTTTCAAAGTTTCAAATTATGTATCAACGATTTCCAAACCTTTCAAATCTTCTACATATTTTTTCAAATTATTCGAATTTTTCCAAAATTTTTCTTAAAATTCTTGAAAATATAAAAACTTTGCCTTCAAATATTTCAGATTCTGTGAAGACAATTTTGGAAATCTTTTTTGGTCTTTCAAAATCACTTAAAATTTTTTTTAATATTTTAAATATTCAAAATTTGTTGAGTTGAATTCATGCTAAAAAAGAGAAATTTGAACAAAATAGATTAATTTTCTACCAACAAAATAAATTTTTTGCCAAAAAGATGAATTTTCAATAAAAAAGTGACATTGTCAACCAAAGAGATAATTTTATAACTAAAGTGATGAATATTTAATTTAAAAAATCAATTTCTAACAAAGAAGTTGAATCCTCTGTCAAAAAAGATTAATTTTCAATCAGTTTCATTTTTAACCGAAAAAAAAACGAATTTTCCAAAAAATAGTGGAATTCTCAACTAATAAATAGATTAATTTTCAAACCAGAGAGACGAATTTTCAACCGAATGTTAGTTCCCTTAAAAAAAAAAAAATTTTCAGTCAAGGAAGAAAAAAATTTTCAACCAAATTTAGGTTTGAGGGGATAAATGGTTTCAACACAGAATAACAATTTTGAATATATTTAAGATTTTCAGAAGCTAAAAAAAATATATTTTAAACTGACCCGAATTAATCCTGAAATTGTAAAAAATCTTTGAAAATTGAAAAAATTGCCCTTATATCTTCCAATTTTTCTATTAACCTTTGTATAAATATTCCGAAATGTTTAAGAACAAAATTTTTAATCTTACCAAATTTACGATTTGTTTTCTATTTTTGCAAAATATTTCAGATATGAAATTAATTTCTTTATTATTTTCAAATCATTTAAACCTTCATAATATTTTTTGAAATTATTTAAACTCTTCCAAAAATTTTCTTAAAATTCTGAAAAATAAAAAAAATTCCTTCAATTATTTCAGATTCCTTTTTGACAAATTTGGAAATCTTTTTAAATGTTTTAAACACTCCTAAGTTATTAACTTGAAATTATTTTCTCTCTCAAAAGAAAAACAATCCAAATATTCAAAAACGTGAATTTTTTTACATTTTAGAAATCTTCTAAAGTTTTAAATTGATTTTGAATCTTTTTAAAAATTCTAAATATCTCTTAAATAAACAAAGAAATTATTATTTATCCAAATAGTTAAAAATTCATCTTTTTGGCAGAAAATTAATCTTCTAGGCTGGAAATTTATCTTTATGAAAGAAAATTGATTTTCTCAACTGAAAATTTATCTTTCTTGATAGAAATTTAATCTTATTGGTTGAAAATTTATCTGCTGGGCTGAAAATTCATCTCGGTGCAGTCTAGGTAAAAATTCTACTATTTTGTTATAAATTTATTTTTCTTGGTAGAAAAGTAACCACATCAGTTTTAGCTTGATCTTTTAATTAAAAACTTTTTTTTTGTTGAATGTTACATTATTTTCTTGAAAATTCGGTTCTTTTTTTTGCCGAAAATTTTTTTTTCTAACTGAAAATCTGTCTATTCTATTTTTTTGGGGAAACTTGTTCCTTTTTAGTTCAAAATTCGTGTATTTTGTTTGAAGTTTGTCTTTCTTGGTAGAAAATTCTCTTTTGGGTTGAAAATTCAATTATTTGGTTGAAAATTCAGTTTTTGTGTGAAAATTCATTATTTTAGTAAAACAATTATTTCTTCAACCGGAAATTTAACTATTTGGATAAAAATCAATTGCTTTGTTTGTTGAAAATAAAGTTTTTCAACTGAAAATGTTACTATTCCACTTTTTATTGCAAACTTACCTTCTTTAGTTGAAAATTCATGTATTTTGTTAAAAATTAGTATTTTTTGACAGAAATTTTTCTGTTTTGGTTGAGGATTCAACTGTTTTGTCGAATTTTTTCTTCTTTGAATGCGAAAATTTTTAGTTTGAAATAAAAATATTTTTTTGTTTAATTGAAAATTCACGTTTTTTTTTAATGTATCTTTTTTTGATAAAAAATTAATCTTCTTGGTAGAAAATACATCTTTTTGGATAATGAATCATTTCCGTCGTAGAAAATTATTTTGAAATTAGTAAAAAATGTATCTGATTTAGGTGAAAATTCAACTATTCAGCTGAAAATTTGTTTTTTGTTGTTGTTGAAATTTTTCTAAGTGAAAATTTGACTATTCTATTTATATTTGAAAATTGATCTTTTTCAGTTGAAAATTCGTGCATTTTGTTAAAAGTTTGTTTCTTGTTGGAAAATTCATTTTTAAATTTGAAAATTCAACTATTTGGTGAAAAAATCATTTTTTAGTTGAAGATTCATTATTTTAGTTAAAAATTCGTTTCTTCAACTGAAAGTTTAACTATTTGGTTGAAAATTAATTTTTTTGTTAGTTGAAAATTCATTTTTGCTTCCTCATAGAGGAAGCTTTGTAATGGTAACATTTTTCAAAATTTTTAGATTCATTTAATTAAATCCTCCCTAATTTAAAATGTCGATTGACCTATAATATGAATAAATGTTATTGAAGAGTAAGGAAGCTATGGTACTGCATAATATTTGAAAATACGGTTTTTTATAGTAAAACTTTTTTCATTAGCATAATTCATAGTTGATGCAAGAATGAAAAAGATTCCTTGGTTCGGGACGAATCGATTGACCTATAATATTAATACATTTTATTGAAGAGTAGCGAAGTTATGATAATTTATATATTTTGAAAATCGGTTTTTTATAGTAAAACATTTTTCATTAGCGTAATTCAGAGTTGATGCAACAATATGAAAGATTCCTTGGTGCGAAATGAATCGATTGACCTATAATATGAATAAATGTTATTGAAGATTAAGGAAGCTATGGTAATGCATAATATTTGAAAATACGGTTTTTTATATTAATACTTTTTTCATTAGCATAATTCAAACTTGATGCAAGAATGAAAAAGATTCCTTGGTTCGGGTCGAATCGATTGAACTATAATTTTAATACATTTTATTTAAGAGTAGGGAAGTTATGGTAATTTATATATTTTGAAAATCAGTTTTTTATAGTAAAACTTTTTTCACTAGCATAATTCAGAGTTGATGCCAGAATATAAAAGATTCCTTGGTTCGAAATGAATCGATAGACCTTTAATAATAATGCATTTTATCAAAGAGTAGGGAAGTTATGGTAATTTATATATTTTGAAAATCGGTTTTTTTATAGTAAAACGTTTTTCATTAACATAATTTAAAGTTGATGCAAAAACAGAAAAGTTGTGTTGATTCGAGTCGAGTCGATTGACCTATAATATTAATAAATGTTACTGAAGAGTAAGGAAGCTATGGTAATGCATATTATTTGAAAATACGGTATTTTATAGTAAAACTTTTTTCATTAGCATAATTCAAAGTTGATGCAGGAATGTAAATGATTCCTTGGTTCGGGACGAATCGATTGACTTATAATATTAACACATTTTATTGAAGAGCAGCGAAGTTATGATAATTTATATATCTTGAAAATCGGTTTTTTTTAGTAAAACTTTTTTCACTAGCATAATTCAGAGTTGATGCCACAACATAAAAGATTCCTTGGTTCGAAATGAATCGATTGACCTATAATATGAATAAATGTTATTGAAGAGTAAGGAAGCTATGGTACTGCATAATATTTGAAAATACGGTTTTTTATAGTAAAGCTTTTTTCATTAGCATAATTCAAAGTTGATGCAAGGATGGAAAAGATTCCTTGGTTCGAAACGAATCGATTGACCTATAATATTAATACATTTTATCAAAGAGTAGGGAAGTTATGGTAATTTATATATTTTGAAAATCGGTTTTTTATAGTAAAACTTTTTTCACTAGCATAATTCAGAGTTGATGCCAGAATATAAAAGATTCCTTGATTCGAAATGAATTGATTGACCTATAATATGAATAAATGTTATTGAAGAGTAAGGAAGCCATGGTAATGCATAATATTTGAAAATACGTTTTTTTATAGTAAAACTTTCTTCACTAGCATAATTCAGAGTTGATGCAAGACTGCGAAAGATTCCTTCGTTCGAAATGAATCGATTGACCTTTAATAATAATGCATTTTATCAAAGATTAGGGAAGTTATGGTAATTTATATATTTTGAAAATCGGTTTTTTATAGTAAAACTTTTTTCATTAACATAATTTAAAGTTGATGCAAAAACAGAAAAGGTGTGTTGATTCGAGTCGATTCGATTGACCTATAAGATTATTAAATGTTACTGAAGAGCAAGGAAGCTATGGTACTGCATAATATTTGAAAATACGGTTTTTCATAGTAAAACTTTTTTCATTAGCATAATTCAAAGCTGATGCAAGAATGTAAAAGATTTCTTGGTTCAGGACGAATCGATTGACCTATAATATTAATACATTTTATTGAAGAGTAGCGAAATTATAATAATTTATATATTTTGAAAATCGGTTTTTTATATTAAATTTTTTTCACTAGCATAATTCAGAGTTGATGCCAGAATATAAAAGATTCCTTAGTTCGAAATGAATCGATTGACCTTTAATGATAATGCATTTTATCAAAGATTAGGGAAGTTATGGTAATTTATATATTTTGAAAATCGGTTTTTTATAGTAAAACTTTTTTCATTTACATAATTTAAAGTTGATGCAAAAACAGAAAAGGTGTGTTGATTCGAGTCGAATCGATTGACCTATAATATTAATAAATTTTATTGAAGAGTATGGAAATTGTGAAATTGCATAATATTTGAAAACACGGTTTTTCCTAGTAAAACTTTTTTTTACTAGCATAATTCAGAGTTGATGCAAGAATATGAAAGATTCTTTGGTCCGAAACGAATCGATTGACCTATAATATTAATACATTTTATTGAAGAGTAGCGAAGTTATGATCATTTATATATTTTGAAAATCGGTTTTTTATAGTAAAACTTTTTTCACTAGCATAATTCAGAGTTGATGCCACAGTATAAAAGATTCTTTGGTTCAAAATGAATCGATTGACCTATAATATGAATGAATGTTATTGAAGAGTAAGGAAGCCATGGTAATTTATATATTTTGAAAGTCGCTTTTTTATAGTAAAACTTTTTTCATTAACATAATTTAAAGTTGATGAAAACAGAAAAGGTGTGTTGATTCGAGTCGAATCGATTGACCTATAATATGAATAAATGTTATTGAAGAGTAAGGAAGCTATGGTACTGCATAATATTTGAAAATACCGTTTTTTATAGTAAAACTTTTTTCATTGGCATAATTCAGAATTGGTGCAAGAATATAAAAGATTCCTTGGTTCGAAATGAATCGATTGACCTATAATTTTAATGCATTTTATCAAATTGTAGGGAAGTTATGGTAATTTATATATTTTGAAAATCGCTTTTTTATAGTAAAACTTTTTTCATTAACATAATTTGAAGTTGATGCAAAAACAGAAAAGGTGTGTTGATTCGATTCGAATCGATTGACCTATAATATTAATAAATTTTATTGAAGAGTATGGAAATTGTGAAATTGCATAATATTTGAAAACACGGTTTTTCATAGTAAAACTTTTTTTCACTAGCATAATTCAGAGTTGATGCAAGAATATGAAAGATTCTTTGGTTCGAAATGAATCGATTGACCTATAATATTAATACATTTTATTGAAGAGTAGCGAAGTTATGATAATTTATATATTTTGACAATCGTTTTTTTATAGTAAAACTTTTTTCACTAGCATAATTAAGAGTTGATGCAAGAATATGAAAGATTCCTTGGTTCGAAATGAATCGATTGACCTTTAATAATAGTGCATATTATCAAAGAGTAGGAAAGTTTTGGTAATTTATATATTTTGAAAATCGGTCTTTTATAGTAAAACATTTTTCATTAGCATAACTCAGAGTTGATGCAAAAATATAAAAGATTCTTTGGTTCGAAACGAATCGCTTGACCTATAATATTAATACATTTTATTGAACAGTAGTGAAGTTATGATAATTTATATATTTTGAAAATCGGTTTTGTATAGTAAAACTTTTTTCACTAGCATAATTCAGAGTTGATGCCACAATATAAAAGATTCTTTGTTTCAAAATGAATCGATTGACCTTGAATAATAGTGCATTTTATCAAAGAGTAGGGAAGTTATGGTAATTTATATATTTTGAAAATCGGTCTTTTATAGTAAAACATTTTTCTTTAGCATAATTCAGAGTTGATGCAAGAATATAAAAGATTCTTTGGTTCGAAACGAATCGATTGACCTATAATATTAATACATTTTATTGAAGAGTAGGGAAGTTATGGTAATTTATATATTTTGAAAATCAGTTTTTTATAGTAAAACTTTTTCCACTAGCATAATTCAGAGTTGATTCCACAACATAAAAGATTCCTTGGTTCGAAAGGAATCGATTGACCTTCAATATGAATAAATGTTATTGAAGAGTAAGGAAGCTATGGTAATGCATAATATTTGAAAATACGGTTTTTTATAGTCATACTTTTTTCATTAGCATAATTCAAAGTTGATGCAAGAATGAAAAAGATTCCTTGGTTCGGGATGAATCGATTGACCTGCAATATTAATACATATTATTAAATATTAGGAAGTTATGGTAATTTATATATTTCGAAAATCGGGTTTTCATAGTAAAACTTTTTTCATTAACATAATTTAAAGTTGATGCAAAAACAGAAAAGGTGTGTTGATTCGAGTCGAATCGGTTGACCTATAATATTAATAAATTTTATTGAAGAGTATGGAAATTGTGAAATTGCATAATATTTGAAAACACGGTTTTTCATAGTGATACTTTTTTCAGTAACATAATTCAAAATACACTTTATTGAAGTTCTGTTCATTTATAATATCTGAATCATCAGTTTCAAACAGAAAAACTTTTTTCATCGACATAATTTAAAGTTGATGCATGAATAGAAAAGACTTTTTGATCATAAATTTTCAAATAGAGTAATATTATGACAATTTTAGTGAAGAAATCATAAAGCTGGGAAAGGAATAGGGAGCGACAGGACTTTTCCTTTCCCTTTTTCAGCTCAAAAAATTATTATTTCGAACGGAAGATTTGATTTGTCTGATTTGTCCTTGTAATTAAAACATTTTTTGTATTATTTTGTAATTTTTAATGTTTGGTAAATTTCTATTTTTAAATTGAGCAAAATGAAGACTTTGGTTTGTCTATTATTGAAAAAAATAACTTATGCTTCCTCTCTGAGGAAGCAAATACATTTGCTAACGGGAATTTTCGAAAATAGGTCTTTTTGGTAGAAGACTCATATAAAAAAATTGAATATTCGTTTTTCCAAGCTGGAAATTGAATTGACATTTTTTCGGTGCGACATTTAAGTATTTTGTAGAAAAGTCCTTTAAGAAAAAAATGTGTATGCAAAAATGCATCCATTTCTGATGCAGCTTAAAAAATGTTATTTTAGAGCTTCGTTGACGGGTATGTCTGTTTTCCAAAACATTGAACAGTTCTGGGCTTCTAATTAAGGTCGACGTGTTTATTATTAAATAATTAAGGCTGTTTAGAAAGCAGGCTTCCAAAAGGCGGAGATAATGAGCTATTCAATTAAATATAAATTGCGATTACTGGATAATTAATATCTGCGTTGCTTGCTCTGAACCCGTCTCTCTTCCTTGCTCTCCACCTGTGGCGGAAAATGAATGACGAGCACAAAAAGCGTCGACATCCGCACAAAAACTGGATGGTATTTAGATGACATTTTGATAGAATCGTGATGAATGACGTCAAATTCCGAGACACTATATCCCTGCTTCTGTGGCTTATAGGTTATCGATAATTTGAAATCTACACTGCCATAATGTGCTCATGTCAGCAAGAGCCGGAATCGAAGGACATCAATGGTGATCATGGGAAATGATACCGGAATCATAGCATTGATCCAATAGAAGCATATCCTTTCAGGTCGAATTCAGTGTCAGCTAATTAAGGTCATGAAGGCTTTATTTTTAAGTTAAAGGTGATGAGGGGTTGTTTTTGATTGGAATTGATTTTTCCGGGTGTCTACTTGAATCCTTGAAAAAAATTAACTGATAATTCCAGATTTTGCTTCCTCATAGAGGAAGCTTTGTAATGTAATCTTGATGACCGAAGGATTTCGAAAAATATTTATTACATTTTTTTTCAGGACTCAATGTTATTTCAAAACTCGGTCTTTTATGGTGGAACTTTCTTTATTAGCCTAAATTAGAGTTGATGCAGGAATAGAAAAGATTCCTTGGTACGAGACGAATCGATTGACCTATAATATTATTACATTTCATTGAAGAGTAGGGAAGTTTTGGTAATTTATATTTTCTCAAAATCGGTTTTCTGTAGTAAAACTGTTTTCATTGATATAATTCAAAGTTGATGCAAGAACAAAAAATAATGATTCGAAAAGAATCGATTGACCTATAATATTAGTACATTTTATTAAAGATTAGGGAAGCTATGATGATGAATAATATTTGAAAATACGTTTTCTGAAAGTAGAACTTTTTTCTTCAACATAATTCAAAGTTGATGCTATCACATAAAAGATTCATTGGTTCGAGACAAATTGATTGTCCTCTAATATAACTAGATTTTATTAAAGAGTAGGGGAGTAACGATAATTTAAACATTTTTAAAATCGGTTTTCAATAGTAAAACTTTTTTTTAAGAATATAATTCGAAGCTGCTGCAACAGAAAAGATGTGCTGATTCGAGATCAATCGATAGACCTATAATAATAATATATTTTATTGAAGAGCAAGGATGCTATCGTAATGCATGATATTTGGAAATACGATTTTTTACAGTAAATATTTTTCTTGAACATAATTCAATGTTGATGCAAGAACATGTAATATTGCTTGTTCCGAGAAAAATCGATTGACCTGTAATATTGCAACATTTCATTGAAGAGTGGGAAAAGTATGGTAATTTAAATATTTTGAAAATCGTGTTTCTATAGTGAAATTTTCTTCATTAATATAATGAAAAGTTGATGCAAGAACAGAAAAAATGACGATGATTC
>CAKNXH010063492.1:103952-123782 GCA_932178445.1 Andricus quercusramuli | reverse complement strand
CAAGAACAGAAAAAATGGGTTGATTCGAAACAAATCGATTGACCTATGATATGCATCCATTTTATTGAAGAGTGAGGATGCTATGGTGATGCATAATATTTGGAAATAAGGTTTCTGACACTGAAACTTTTTTCTTCAACATAATTAAAAATTGACGCTAGCACATAAAAAATTCATTGGTTCGAGAAGAATTGATTGACCTGTAATATAACTAGATTTTAATGAAGAGTAGGGGAGTTTTGGTAATTTAAACATCTTAAAAATCGGTTTTCAATAGTAAAACTTTTTTCGAGAATATATTTGAAAGTTGCCGCAACAACAGAAAAGATGTCTTGATTCAAAATGAATCGATTGACCTATGATATTGATACATTTTATTGAAGAGTAAGGATGCTATGGTGATGCATAATATTTGGGAATAAGGTTTCTTATAGTAAGACTTTTTTCAACGTAATTCAAAGTTGATGCACGTACAGAAAAGATATGTCGATTGACCTATAATATTGCTACATTTTATCGAAGAGTAAGGAAGCTACGGTAATGCATAATATTTGGAAATACGTTTTCTGAAAGTAAAACTTTTTTCTTCAACATAATTCAAAATTGATGCAAGAAAATGAAAGATTGATGGTTCGAAAAGAATTGATTGACCTGTAATATTACTGCATTTTATTGAAGAGTAGGGAAACTACGGTAATTTAAACATTTTGGGAATCGGTTTTCAATAGTAAAACTTTTTTTAAGAATATAATTCAAAGTTTGTCCAAGAACAGAAAATATTTCCTTATTCAAGACGAATCGATTGACCTAAGATATTAATACATTTCATTAAAGACTAGGGAAGTTATCGTAATTTATATATTCTGAAAATCGGTTTTCTTTAGTAAAACTTTTTTCATTAATATAGTTCAAAGTTGATGCAAGAACAGAAAAGATAAGTTAATTCGCGATGAATCGATTGACCTATAATATTAATAAATTTCATTGAAGAGTAAGGAAGCTCTAGTAATGCATAATATTTGAAAATACGAGTTTTTATAGTAAAACTTTTTTCTTTAACATAACCCAAAGTTGATGCAAGAATACGAAAATTCCTTTGTTCAAGACGAATCGATTGACCTATAATATTTGAACATTTCATTAATGAGTAGAGAAGTTTTGGTAATTTATATATTTTAAAAAACGCTTCTTATAGTGAAACTTTTTTCATTAATATAATTCAAAGTTGATGCAAAAACAGAAAAAATGTGATGAATGGAGACGAATCGATTGACATAATATTAATTAATTTCAAAGAAGATTAAGGAAGCTATGGTAATGCATAATATTAGAAAATATATTTTCTGACAGTACAACTTTTTTCTTCAACACAATTCAAAGTTGATACTAGCACATAACAGATTCATTGGTTCAATAAGAATCGATTGACCTGTAATATAACTAGATTTTATTAAAGAGTAGGAGCGTGACGGTAATTTAAACATTTTGAAAATCGGTATTCAATAGTCAAACTTTTTTAAAGAATATAATTCAAAGTTGCTGCAACAAACGAAAAGATGTCTTAAATTCAAGACGAGTCGATTGACCTATAATATTAATCCAATTTATTGAGGATTAGGAAAGTTATAGTAATTTACATATTCTGAAAATCGGTTTTCTTTAGTAAAATTTTTTTGTTAATATAATTCAAAGCGGATGCAGGAACAGAAAAGATATGTTGATTCAAGACGAATCGATTGACCTATAATATCAATACATTTAATTGAAGTGTAAGGAAGTTCTGGTAATGCATAATATTTGGAAATACGCGTCTTTATAGTAAAACTTTTTTCTTTAATATAACTCAAAGTTGATGCAAGAATATAAAAATTCCTTTATGCAAGACGAATTGATTGACCTATAATATTTAAACATTTCATTAATGATTAGGGAAGTTTTGGTAATTTATATATTTTAAAAATCGCTTTTTTATAGTAGAACTTCTTTTACTGATTTATTGCAAAGTTGATGCAAGAACAAAAAAAAATGTCGATTCGAGATGAATCGATTGACCTATGATATTAATACATTTTATTGAAGAGTGAGGATGCTATGGGGATGCATAATATTTGGAAATGCGGTTTCTTATAGCAAACCCATTTTCTTCAACATAATTCAACGTTGGTGCGCAAACATAAAAGATTCCATGGTTCGAGAAGAATCGATTGACCTCTAATGTTACTACATTTCATTAAAGAGCAGGAAAAGTATGGTAATTTAAATATTTTGAAAATCGGTTTTGCTATAGTGTAACTTTGATCATTAATACAGTTTAAAGTTGATGCAAGAACAGAAAAGATGTGTTGATTCAAGGCAAATCGATTGACCTATAATATTAACTCATTTCAAAGGAGAGTAAGGAAGCTATGGTAATGCATAATATTAGAAAATATATTTTCTGACAGTACAACTTTTTTCTTCAACATAATTCAAAGTTGATACTAGCACATAACAGATTCATTGGTTCGATAAGAATCGATTGACCTGTAATATAACTAGATTTTATTAAACAGTAGGAGAGTAACGATAATTTAAACATTTCGAAAATCGGTATTCAATAGTCAAACTTTTTTAAAGAATATAATTTAAAGTTGCTGCAACTACAAAAAAGATGTCTTGATTCGAAAAGAATCGATTGACCTATGATGTTGATAAATTTTATTGAAGATTAAGGAAGTTGTCGTAATTTATATAATCTGAAAATCGGTTTTCTTTAGTAAAACTTTTTTCATTAATATAATTCGAAGTTGACGCAAGAACAGAAAAGATATGTTGATTTGAGACGAATCGATTGACCTGTAATATTACTACAGTTCTATGGTAATTTGAATATTTTGAAAATCGGTTTTCTATAGTGAAACTGTTTTTATTTATATAATTGAAAGTTGATGCGAGATCAGAAAAGATGTGTTGATTCGCGGGGAATCGATTGACCTATAATATTTGAAAATTTTAATAAAGAGTAGGGAAGTTTTGGTAATTTATATATTTTAAAAATCGCTCTTTTATAGTGAAACTTTTTTCATTGATACAATTCAAAGTTGATGCAAGAACAGAAAAGATGTGTTCATTCGAGACGAATCGATTGACCTATAATATTAATTAATTTCAAAGAAGAGTAAAGAAGCTATATAGTAATGCATAATATTATAAAATACGTTTTCTGAAAGTAAAAGTTTTTTCTTCAACATAATTCAAAGTTGATGCTAGCACATGAAAGATTCATTGGTTCAAGAAGAACTGATTGACCTGTAATATAACTACATTTTATTAAAGAGTAGGGAAGTTACGGTAATTCAAACATTTTGAAAATCGGTTTCCAATAGTAAAACTTTTTTCATTAATATAATTCAAAGTTGATGCAAGAACAGAAAAGACATTTTGCTTCGAGACGAATCGATTGACCTGTAATATTACTATATTTCATTAAATGGTAGGAAAAGTATGGTAATTTGAATAGTTTGATAATTGGTTTTCTACAGTGAAAGTTTTTTAATTTATATAATTGAAAGTTGATGCGAGAACAGAAAAGATGTGTTGATTCATGACGAATTGATTGACCTATAATATTGATGCATTTCATTGAAGAGGAAGGAAGCTCTTGTAATGCATATTATTTGGAAATACGGATTTTTATAGTAAAACTTTTTTCTTTAACATAACTCAAAGTTTATGCAAGAATATAAAAATTCCTTTGTTCGAGACGAATTGATTGACCTATAATATTTGAACATTTCATTAATGAAAATTCATATCTTTGGTCGAAAATTCGCTTTTTGGAAAAAAAATTAATTTTTCTATCTGAAAAATTACCTATTCTAGTTAAAGATTCATCATTTTTAGTCGAAAATTAATTTTTTTCTAGAAATTTAATCTTATTGTTTAAAATTTCATTTTTCTGGTTAAACATTGTATTATTATAAAATATCTTTATTATTATGAAAAAACTATGATTATAAAATATACTTTAATTTTTGGTTGAAAATTGTATTATATAGCTAGAAATTTAACATTTTTGTTGTAAATGAAACTATTTTGGTGTTCAAAATTCGTTAATTTACTGTCATGTCTCTCATTATTTTTGCCTTATCAGTCCAGTATTATTAAAAATCATTATTATAGAGTATACAATAACTTTTAATTATTAATTCATATTTTTGGTTCAAAATTTTGTTATTTTGTTAAAATGCGTCTTTTTGGGGTAAAAATTTAACTTTTGAGTTAAATATTCATCTTTTTCGTTAAAAATTAATTTCTTCAACTGAAAATCTAAGTATCCTTGAAAAAAAGTCATCATTCTAGTTGCAAGTTTATCTTTTTCGTTGAAAATAAATTTTTTGTAAAGAAGATTTAACTATTCAATTTATTTTTGAAAATTAGCTTTTTTTTTGTCAAACGATAATTTTTTAATAAATTTTTTTATTATCTTTAATTTTAACAAGAATATAAAGAAGTATGTAGAGAGTCGAATAGAAAAATGTTGATTATTTCAGGAAAAAGATCTTATTGATGAAAAACTATCCGCGTCTGACCGTAATTGACCTTTACTACTCACTCTTGATTTTAATAGTCAAAGTAAGCTTTTTACAATTTTGGCACAATATCCAAAAAAGTTTTTTGATTTTTATTTCTAGATGAACCAGACATCGAAAAATGTATAAAAAGTTGACTAGACAAATAATTTTTATTGCAGGAAAAACATCATACTAATGAAGAACTATTCGCGTCCGACTGAAATTGACCTTTTCTACTAACTCTGTAGCTGGGAAAGGGATAGGGTGCAACAGAACTTTTCCCTTCCCTTTTCCAGCTTGAAAAATTATAATTTCGAATACAAAATTTGATTTGTCTGATTCGTCTTTGCATTAAAAAAATTTTTAAAAATAATATTTTTTCAGTTTCTAGTCATTCAATTAATATGTTTGAATTACAAATTATTTCAAATTCAATTTAAACCGTTTCAATTCCTAAATTTTTAAGTAAAAATAATGCATTTTTAACAAGACAGCGGAATTTTTATTTAAAAAAAATTAATTACATATACGAATAGTTGAATAATAATTTAAAGAAATCAAGATTTCACCAAAAAAATGAATTTTTTGCCAAGAATTTTTATTTTACCCAAAAAAATTAATTTTTATCAAATTACATTAATTTTTAACCAAACAGTTAAAGTTTTAACCAAAAGCAATAACTTTGAACCAAAATTAGAATAGCTGCATTTTAAGTGAAAGAAAAAAATTTGTTAAAATAGTTAAATTTTCAAACCAATAAATAAAGTTTTAACCAAAATGATGAATTTTCCAGCAGGAAGTTTCGTTTCCTACCAAGAAAGTTGAACTTTCAACAAAATCTGTCATTTTTAAATCGATTAGTTGAATTTTCAACTAAAAAATATAAGTTTTTACAAAAAATGAAATAGTTGAATTTTCACTCTTAACCAAGAATAATTAGTTTCAACTTAAAAAGATAAATAATGAACGAAATGAATAAATTTTCAACTAAAAAGGATATATTTCCCGCCGAAAATAAAATAGTTAAATTTTAAGTTTGAATAATTAAGTTTTTGAGCAAATAGTTCAATTATCAACGAAAAAGAAATTTTTTTGATAAAAAATGGCATAGCTAAATTTTTAGTTAAAAAAGTTTATTTAAAATAAAATTCGAAAAAATAGATTTTTCATATTTTAAAACAAAGAAATCAATTTTCAATTAAAATTATGACTCTTTTACCAAAAAAAAACTAACATCCAACCAAAAAATTAATTTTGAACTAAAAAAGACAATCTCAATAAAATTCATGACTTTTGGACCGAATAGGTTAATTTTGAACTTGAAACAATAAATTTTCACAAAAAATAAAACTATCAAATTTTTGGTGCAAGAATCTATTTTCAATGGAAAACAAAAGAATTTTTATCGAAATAGTTAAATTTTCAAACAAAGAAATTAATTTCAATTCAGAATGATGGATCATCAACCAAAAAAAAACAAAACAAAAAAAAAAGAATTTTTAACCAAAAATTGTAATTCAAACCGAAAAAGATCAAATCAAGATTTATTGTTTATAAAAAAAATAATTGACAACAAAATACATCAATTCTGCACAGAAAAACAGAATTTAAATGAAAAAATATGAATTTCCGCCCAAATAGGTGAATTTTCAACTAAAAAAATAAATGTCAACGAAAAATGAAATAGTTAAATTTTTAGTTAAAAAAAAATTCTGTCCGAGAAAAAAGAGTTTTTGACAAAATAATTCCATTTGCAAACAAATAAATTACTTTTCAACTCAAATGGTGAATTTTTGACCAAAAGACGAATTTTGAACCAAGAAAATTAACTTTGAACCAAAAAATATTAATTTTAAACAAAATAAATGAATTTTCAATTAAACAATACATTTCCAGCAAAAACTGAAAGGGTTAAATTGGAAGTGAGGAAAATCAAGTTTCCACCAAACAGATAAATTTTCAACGAAGAAAATTAATTTTCTAATGAAAAAAAACAAGATTTCTCAACAAAATAAAATTATAAATACAAAATTTTCAAAATAAAAAGATCAATTCAGCCAAAAACAAAATAGTTAATTTATAAGTTGAAAACAATTAGGTTTCCACCAAACAGATGAATTTTTAACAATAATGATAGATTTTCACCAAGAACAATGAATTCAAACAAAAATTCATTATTTTTTCACAAAAAAGGAAATAGTTAAATTTTCAGTTAAAGAAATCCATTTTCATCAGCAGGAAAAAAATGATTTTCAACAAAATAGTTACATTTTGAAACAAGGAAATGACTTTTCAATCGAAATTATAAATGTTTAACAAAAAAAAGCGAATTTTTAACAGAGAATATAAATTTTGAAACAAAAAACATGAATTCGGGACAGTGAAGGTACGTGGGTTAGGGTTCTCCGCGTGAGAGCCGAGCGGCACAGGAAAGGTAACTTGCATGAATTTTTAAGTAAAAAGGATACATTTTCAGCGAAAACTTAATATTTTATATATATGGAATGATAATTTTTTTAATTTAATAAAAATTCGAATTTCTAGAATTTCAAATGCTTTTTTTTGGAATATTCGATTTAAAATTGTCAAATTTTAATCGCTTAGAATTTTGGTTTATTGAAATTCAAAACTTTTCAGTTTTACATTCTTTAATTTTGAATGATATCAATTAAGAATAATACAATTTTCAATTTCTCTGAATTTTAAATGATCTATTTTCGAAAATTCTAATCGGAAAATATTCCATTTTCAACTTTTTGAAATTCTCCTTTTTTCGAAGTTTTAATCTCAAATAATTCAATTTTGCGATCCTTGAATTCAAAATAAAATTATTCAATCCGAAACGCTTTAGATTGAAAATTAGATATTTTCAACTCCTTTCTAATGAAATTTTTCAAATTTCAAAATTTTGGTTTGAAATTTTTGAATTTTGAAAGCTTCTGTTTTCAATTTTTTCAATTTAAAATTATCCAATTTTGAACGCTTTCATTCTAAAGTTCTACAAGTTCAATTCCTTTTCTTTGAACTACATAATTTTTTGAAGGTTTTCCGAAAATTTTGCCTAATTTGAATATTAAGAATTGGAACGTTTTCAATGCAAAATAATTTCATCAATTTTTCTCAAATTTTAAGTGTTTTCAATTTTGAATTATAAAGAACAAATTCCTCATTTTGATTTATTATATTCAATGAAAAGTGTCTAAGAACGGCTCTCTTCGACGAAGAAGGTGTGGATTCGGGACAGTAAAGGTACGTGGGTTAGGGTTCTCCGCGTGAGAGCCTAGCGGCACACGAAAGCTGACTTAAATGAATTTTCAAATAAAAAGGATACATTTTCAGCAAAAAATGAAATATTAAAATTATAAGTAAGAAAATTAGGTTTCCATCGAACGATCGGATTTCCAAGAAAAAGTTTTTCCTAATTAGGTACATCTAAAGTTTCAAGCATGAGTAAATCGAACTTCTGAAAGCTTTCAAAGTGAAGGCGGCTCTTATACATGCTTCAAGAAAATTGATAAAATCGTTGTTACCTGTACAGAGAGAAGGTAATGGAGGGTAAAAGTAGACAATATGCTTGCGACAGTTTGACATCATTATAGGAAGCTCACTGAAAAAAAAACTTGGATGGAAACTTCTTTAATGAAGGGATGCGTCTTAAATTTATTTAAAGAAAAAAATTTTTTTTTTTTTAAAAAGTATTAAATAAGGAAAAATAAATGAATTAAATAAATTATTATTAAATTTAATTTAATTAGTTAATTAATTAAATTATTATTATAATTATTATAAAATTTTTTACTGTTGGTTTTTCACCGAGTTTTGGAAAGTTGGCTGAAATCGTTAAAACAATTTTTTAGAGAAAAAATTTTTTGAACAAATATCCAAAAAGCCAGGAAAATTAATTTTTAACCGAGTAGTTGCATTTTCAGTCAAGATGATGAATTTTCGACTAAGAAGATTGAATAAAATAGATGAATCTTTTCACAAAATACATGAATTTTCAAATAAAAAATATAAATTTTCAAATTATTAACGAAAAAATAAATTTTTAACTAAAATGATGAATTTTCATCTTAGAAAAAGAATGTTTAACCAAATGGTTGAATTTTAAACGAAGAGAAATAATTTACCGCAAGAATAGTCGAATTTTTCAGAAAATACATGAATTTTCAAATAAATAATATAGATTTACATTAAAAAATGAAATAGTTAAATTTGCAATCAAGAAATTATAAAAAAAATTTCACAACAAATTTAAATTTTGAACCTGAAAAATTAATTTTTAATAAATTAGTTCAACCTCAAACCAAAGAAATAAATTTTCAACCAAAAAGATTAATTTTCCATCAAATGGGCTAATTTTGTAGCATGGAAGGCGACTTATTAACAGAAAAAATGAATTTTCAACCGAAGAAGAAAAAAATATAAAGCGAAATAGTTAAATTATTAACCAAAAAAATAATTTTTTAACTAAAATTATGAATCTTCAACTGAGAAAAGGAAGTTTAAATAAATGGTTGAATTTTAAAACAAGAAGATTAATTTTCCACAAAAATAGTCGAATCTTAAACAAAATACATCAAATTCAAAATAAAAAGGTACATTTTCATCAAAAAATGGAAGAGACAAATTTTTATTTAGGAAAATTAGTTTTAAAAAATCAATTTTCAACAACAAAATGAAATATCCAACTGAAAAAATATATTTTCAACCAAAAGATGATGAATTAATTTTTTTTAATGAATATTTTTAAAAAAAAAAAAAAAAAAAAAAAAACGAATTGTCAATAAAATAGTTCCATTTCGAACAAAACAGTTCAATTTCCAACAAAAGAGATGAATTTTCAATTCAAATAGATAGTTAAATTTTCAATAAAAAATGTATAAATTAATAAATTAAAATAAAAAATAATTACTAATTAAAATAATAAATAAAATAAAAAATAATAATATTAAAATGAATAAAAAATAAAAAATTTTGGACTTAAAAGAATTGAATTTTGAGCAAGTACTTGCATTTTTCAGCAAAAAGACGAATTTTTAACTGAAAAGATAAAATTTCAACTATGAAGATTAATTATTCACTAAGAAAAAAAACAACGAAAAGAAAGATTTGTCTACATTATTCAATTTTGAATTATTTCAATTAGAAATAATACAGTTTCCATTCATCTAAATTTTGAATGATGTATTTTTGAAAATTCTGATCGGAAAATTTTCTATTTTGAAGGTTTTCAAATTTTTCTTCTCTTGAAGTTCTAACTACAAATGGTTCAATTTCGAGATTCTTGAATTCAAAATAAAATTGTTCGGTTCCAAACGCTTCGAATTTCTAGAAAAACGAAATCCTGGTTCGAGTGATTTGAATTCTGGAAGGTTCTGTTATTATATTCATTGAAAACGTTGAAGGTACGTGGGTTAGGGTTATCCGCGTATGAGAGCCGAGCGGCACCCGAAAGCTAACTTCACTGTCATTCTAATCTGCTCTCTAATTATCTTTTAAATTCCTTTTATTGATATTTAATTGTAATATTTGACGGTGTTTCTCAATCCCAGTTTTTCAGGGTCATTTTTGAGAATGATTTGAATTTTTTTCTTCAATTACTTCTTCCAATTTAGTTTGGTCATTTGTTAATTTGTTTTACACTGATGCATTGTAGGAACTGATATATCGCCCAATTTATTAATGTTCCAGTGAACAATCCATTTTTGACCAAAACGAATAACTTTCCACGCTTTTTCAAGAATAATTAAATTTTGAAGGCCTGTAATTGAACATTTTTTTATCAGTTCTAAACGCTTTGAATTGAAGAAAAAAATCAAAATTCGGGTTCGAATGTTCTGAATTCTGGAAGGTTCTGTCATTATATTCATTGAAAACAGTGAAGGTACGTGGGTTAGGGGTCTCCGCATGTTTTTGGAACGGAGAACATAAAAGTAAATTAATTTTCACATTTTAGAAAAATTTGTCCAATCAACTTTTATGTGAAATGATAATTTTTTTAATTGAATAAAAATGTAAATTTCTAGAATTTCAGATGCTTTTACTTTGAAATATTCAAACAAGTTTTCAATTTAGAATTGTCAAATTTCAATCTTTAGACTTTCAATTAATTAAATTTCAAAGTTTTTCACTTTTATATTATTCAGTTTTGAATGATTTCAAGTAGAAATAACAAAATTTGTATTCCTCCGGATTTTAAATGATATATTTTTGAAAATTCTATCCAGAAAATATTCTATTTTGAACGTTTTGAAATTTTTCTTCTTTTGAAGTTTTAACTTCAAATCAATCAATTTCGAGATTCTTGAATTAAAAAAAAAAATGGTTCAGTTCTAAACACTTTGAATTTGAAAGAAAATCAAAATTCTGGTTTGAATGTTTTGAACTCTGGAAGGTTCTGTTTAGAAAATTGCTCATTTTTAAATTATCCAATTTCGAGCGCTTTGATTCAGAAATTATAAAAGTCATAAAAGTCATACATTATTCTCAAATTTCAAAAGCTTTCAATTTAAAATTATCAAAAAATTCCTTATGGTTATTTATCATATTCATTGAAGACAGTGAAGGTACGTGGGTTAGGGTTCTCCGCGAGTCAGAGCCGAGCGGCACACGAAAGCCAACTTCACTGTAACTCTAATCCGCTCGAATTATTATCTTCCAATTTTCTTTCAATAGTGTATGAATGCAATATATTTTTTTTTTAAATCCCAGTTCTTAGGGTCATTTTTTAGCAAGATTTGAATTATTTTCATTGCTCACATTTCTCTATTCAATTTTTCCATTTTTCAATTTGATTTGAACTAATGCATTGTAGGAACTGATGTATCACCCAGTCTAATCAACTTTTATGTGAAATGATAATTTTTTAAATTAAATAAAAATTTAATTTTCTAGAATTTGAGATGCTTTTACTTTGAAATATTCAAATTAGTTTTCAATTTAAAATTGTCAAATTTCAATCACTCGAATTTCAGTTTATTGAATTTCGAAAGTTTTTACTTTCACATTATTCAATTTTGAGTGATTTTAATTGGAAATGATACAATTTCCATTCCTCTAAATTTTGAATGATGTATTTTCGAAAATTCTGATCGGAAAATATTCTGTTTTTAAGGTTTTCAAATTCTTCTTCTTCTGCAGTTCTAACTTCAATTCATTCATTTTCCAGATTCTTGAATTCAAAATAAAATTGTTCAGTTCTAAACGTTCTGAATATAAGAAAAAAATAAAAATTCTGGTTTGAATATTTTGAATTCTGGAAGGTTCTGTAATTATATTCATTGAAAACAGTGAAGGTACGTGGGTTAGGGTTCTCCGCGTATCAGAGCTGAGCGGCACACGAAAGCTAACTTCACTGTAACTCTAATACGACCGGATTATTATCTCCTAATTTTCATTCAATAGTGTTTGAATGCAATATATTTTTTTAATCCCAGTTCTTAGGCTCTTTTTTTTAGGAAGATTTGAATTATTTGCATTGTTCACTTTTCTCTATTCAATTTTCCCATTTTTCAATTTTATTTGAACTAATGCATTGTAGGAACTGATATATCACCCAGTCTAATCAACTTTTATGTGAAATGATAATTTTTTAAATTAAATAAAAATTAAATTTTCTAGAATTTGATATGCTTTTGCTTTAAAATATCTAAATTAGTTTTCATTTTGAAATTGTCAAATTTCAATCGCTTAGAATTTTGATTTATTGAATTTCAAGAGTTTTCACTTTTACACTATTCAATTTCGAATGATTTCAATTAGAAATAATACAATTTCCATTCCTATAAGTTTTGAATCATCTATTTTTAAAAATTCCGATCGCAAAATATTCTATTTTTATGGTTTTGAAATTCATTTAATTTCGAGATTCTTGAGTTCAAAATAAAATTGTTCAAATCTTAATGCTTTGAATTAAAAAAAAATCGAAATTCTGGTTCGAGTGTTTTGAATTCTGGAAGTTTCTGTAATTATATTCATTGAAAACAGTGAAGGTACGTGGGTTAGGGTTCTCCGCGTGTCAGAGCCGAGCGGCACACGAAAGCTAACTTCATTGTAACTCTAATCCGCTCGGATTATTATCTTCCAATTTTCTTTTAATAGTGTTTGAATGCAATTTTTTTTTTAATCCCAGTTCTTAGGGTCTTTTTTTAGGAAGATTTGAATTATTTTCATTGCTTACTTTTCTCTATTCAATTTGATTTGAACTAATGCATTGTAGAAACTGATATATCGCCCAGTCTAATCAACTTTTACGTGAAATGATAATTTTTCAAATTGAATAAGAAACTAATTCTCTAGAATTTGAGATGTTTTTACTTTGAAATATTCAAATTAGTTTTCAATTTGAAATTGTCAAATTTCAATCGCTTACAATTTCAATTTATTGAATTTCGCAAGTTTCCACTTTCACATTATTCAATTTTGAATGATTTTAATTGGAAATGATACAATTTCCATTCCTTTAGATTTTGATTTCTTGAATCCAAAATTAAATTTGTTCATTTCTAAACGCTTTGAATTTAAGAAAAAAATCAAAATTCTGGTTCGAATATTTGGAATTCTGGAAGGTTCTGTAATTATATTCATTGGAAAAAGTGAAGGTACGTGGGTTAGGGTTCTCCGCGTGTCAGAGCCGAGCGGCACACGAAAGCTAACTTCACTAGAACTCTAATCCGCTCGGATTATTACCTTCCAATTTTCTTACAATGGTGTTTGAATGCAATATTTGTTTTTTTTTTATCCCAGTTCTTAGGGTCATTTTTTAGAAAGATTTGAATTATTTTCATTGCTTACATTTCTCTATTCAATTTTGCCATTTTTCAATTTGATTTGAACTAATGCATTGTAGTAACTGATAATTCGCCCAGTCTTATCAACTTCCATGTGAAATGATAATTTTTTAAATTAAATAAAAATTTAATTTTCTAGAATTTGAGATGCTTTCACTTTGAAATATTCAAATTAGTTTTCAATTTAAAATTGTCAATTTTCAATCACTTAGAATTTCAATTTATTGAAATTCGAAAGTTTTCACTTTTGCATTATTCAATTTTGAATGAGTTCAATTAGAAATAATACAATTTCCATTCCTCTAAATTTTGAATGATGTATTGTCGAAAATTCTGATCGGAAAATATTTTATTTTTAAGGATTTCAAATTCTTCTTTTTCGGAAGTTCTGGCTTCAAATCATTCTATTTCGAGATTCTTGAATTCAAAATGAAATTTTTCAGTTCTAAATGCTTTGAATTTGAAAAAAAATCAAAATTCTGGTTCGAATGTTTTGAATTCTGGAAGGTTCTGTAATTATATTCAGTGGAAACCGTGAAGGTACGTGGGTTAGGGTTCTCCGCGTGTCAGAGCCGAGCGACACACGAAAGCTAACTTCACTGGATTATTCTTCACTCGGATTATTATCTTCCAATTTTCTTTCAATAATGTTTGAATGCAATTTTTTTTTTAATCCCAGTTTTTAGGGTCTTTTTTTAGGAAGATTTGAATTATTTTCATTGCTTACTTTTTTCTGTTCAGTTTTGCCATTTTTCAATTTGATTTGAACTAATGCATTGTGGGAATTGATATATCGCCCAGTCTAGTCAACTTTCATGTGAAACGGTAATTTTTCAAATTGAATAAAAATTTAATTTTCTAGAATTTGAGTTGCTTTTACTTTGAAATATTCAAATTAGTTTTCAATTTAAAATTGTCGAATTTCAATCGCTTACAATTTCAATTTATTGAATTTCGAAAGTTTCCACTTTCAAATTATTCAATTTTGGATGATTTTAATTGGAAATGATACAATTCCCATTCCTCTAAATTTTGAATGATGTATTTCTGAAAATTCTGATCGGAAAATATTCTGTTTTTAAGGTTTTCAAATTCTTCTTAATCGGAAGTTTTAAATTCAAATCATTCTATTTCGAGATTCTTGAATTGAAAATAAAATTGTTCAGTTCCTAATGCTTTGAATTAAAAAAAATCATAATTCTGGTTCGAATGTTTTGAATTCTGGAAATTTCTGTAATTATATTCATTGAAAACAGTGAAGGTACGTGGGTTAGGGTTCTTCGCGTGTGAGAGCCGAGCGGCACACGAAAGCTAACTTCACTGTAACTCTAATCCGCTCGGATTATTATCTTCCAATTTTCTTTTAATAGTGTTTGAATGCAATTTTTTTTTTTAATCTCAGTTTTTAGGGTATTTTTTAGGAAGATTTGAATTATTTTCATTGCTTACTTTTCTCTATTCAGATTTGCCATTTTTCAATTTGGATTGAACTAGTGCATTGTAGGAACTGATATATCGCCCAGTCTAAGCAACTTTTATGTGAAATGATAATTTTTTAAATTAAATAAAAATTTAATTTTCTAGAATTTGAGATGCTTTCACTTTGCATTATTCAAATTAGTTTTCAATTTAAAATTGTCAAATTTCAATCGCTACGAATTTCAATTTATTGAAATTCGAAAGTTTCCACTTTTACATTATTCAATTTTGAATGATTTCAATTAGAAATAATACAATTTCCATTTGTCTAAATTTTGAATGATGTATTTTTGAAAATTCTGATCAGAAAATATTCTATTTTTAAGTTTTTCAAATTCTTCTTTTTCTGAAGTTCTAACTTCAAATCATTCTATTTCGAGATTCTTGAATTAAAAATAAAATTGTTTAGTTCTCAACGCTTTGAATTGAAAAAAAAAATTCCGGTTCGAATGTTTTGAATTCTGGAAGGTTCTGTAATTATATTCAGTGGAAACCGTGAAGGTACGTGGGTTAGGGTTCTCCGCGTTTCAGAGCTGAGCGGCACACGAAAGCTAACTTCACTAGAACTCTAATCCACTCGGATTATTACCTTCAAATTTTCTTTTAATAGTGTTTGAATGCAATTTTTTTTTTAATCTCAGTTTTTAGGGTATTTTTTAGGAAGATTTGAATTATTTTCATTGCTTACTTTTCTCTATTCAATTTTGCCATTTTTCATTTCGATTTGAACTGATGAATTGTAGGAACTGATATATCGCCCAGTCTAAGCAACTTTTATGTGAAATGGAAATTTTTCAAATTGGATAAAAATTTAATTTCCTAGAATTTGAGATGTTTTAACTTTAAAATATTCAAATTAGTTTTCAATTTAAAACTGTCAAATTCCAATCGCTTAGAATTTCAATTTATTGAAATTCGAAAGTTTTCACTTTTACATTATCCAATTCTAAACGCTTTGAATTTGAAAAAAAAATCAAAATTCTGCTTCGAACGTTTTGAATTCTGGAAAGTTCTGTTCAGAAAACTTTAACTATCTGAAATATTTAGAATTTGAACGTTTCCAATTAAAAATCATCACATACATTTTTCTTAAATTACAAATGTCTCCAATTCGAAATTAGCAAGAACGAATTCCACAAGGTTACATATTATATTAATTGAAAACAGTGAAGGTACGTGGGTTAGGGTTCTCCGCGTGTCAGAGTCGAGCGGCACACGAAAGCTAACTTCATTGTAACTCTAATCTGCTCTCTAATTATCTTTCAATTTTTGTCCAATATGGTGTAATTGCAATATTTAGCGGTGTTTTTAATACCATTTTTTAGGGTCATTTTTGAGGAAGATTTGAATTTTTTTCATTGCTTACATTTTTCTATTCAATTTGGCCATTTTTCACATTTATTTGAACTTTTGAATCGTAGGAACTAATATATCGCCCAGTCTAAGCAACTTTTATGTGAAATGGTAATTTTTCAAAATGAATAAAAATCCAATTTTCTAGAATTTGAGATGCTTTTACTTTGAAATATTCAAATTCATTTTCAATTTAAAATTGTGAAATTTCAATCGCTTAGAATTTTAATTGATTGAATTTCGAGATTTTTTACTTTTACATTATTCAATTTCGAATGATTTCAATTTCGAGGTTCTTGAATGCCAAATAAAATTGTTCAGTTCTAAACGTTCTGAATTTAAGAACAAAATCAACATTCTGGTTCGAATGTTTTGAATTCTGGAAATTTCTGTAATTATATTCATTGAAAGGAGTAAAGGTACGTGGGTTAGGGTTCTCCGCGTATGAGAGCCGAGCGGCACACGAAAGCCAACTTCACTGTAACTCTAATCCGCTCTCTAATTATCTTTCAATTTCCTTTTAATATTGTTTAAATGCCATATTTGGTTGTTTTTTAATCCAAGTTTTTTTGGGGTCATTTTTGAGAAAGTTTTTTTTTCTATTTATTAACTTTGCAATTTAATTTCTCATTTTTCAATTTGATTTTAGCTAATGCAATCTAAGAACTGATTTGTCGCCCAATTTATTTATGTTCCCGTCAACCATCCATTTCTGAGTGTACTTCCTTCAACAAATGAACGAAAGCTTTTATTCCTTCCATTCCCTATTTTTCTCTCTATCCCAGAGAAAATTGGATAGATAAATTTGTGACAAAATAGAAAGGAGGATAGACTTCAAAGTCACTAGGAAAGGAACTAATCTAAAGTACAAAGGTTTCACTTCTACAAACTTTTTAGACTTTTCAGAGAAGAAAACTTACATTTTCTATTGTTGGAACGAGTAGAGTCAGGAACGAAAAACATCGAGTATCAGATACTAATGTCCCTTTTCACCTCGGTTTTTTCTTTTCTCTTCAAACTGAGATTTTGCCAGAAAATGGATTTTGGCGATAAATTTTTTCTAAAAAATTTATGCAGAAATTTGGAAATTGAGGAGAAAATTAATCCAGTGACTGATGGTGCAGACAACCCTTGCATGCAGCTTGATGTAACGATGGATAACCAATTATTGATTTCCCTTCAGCACAATTAGGACGTACTCGTATCATAAAGAAAATTTTGAAACAATGTTACAATATGAAATCGGGCAGATAGAAAATTTTTATCGAGCAAAAATGAATTTTTAACATTTTTTGAAAATGTTAGGGGACAATAGAGTGGTTTTGTGAAATATATTTTTTTTTAATTTGGTTGCAAAGACGTTTTCTTTTATTCTTTGTCGATTTTCGTTTTCAAGAATTAAAACTCTCTGAATAAAATATTAAAAATTTCTGCTCTTTTTTTTTCTCTCTTTTCGAGAAACTTTTACTTTTACCCCTTTCTCTTAAAAACAAACTGAATTTATTAAAGCCAATTAGAAAATCCAAATATTTTTGGTTGAAAATTTGATTTTGTTTAAAAAATTTACTATTATAGTTTTGGTTTAGAAAATTCATTTCCTTTGGTTAAAAATTCTGCTATTTCTCTGAAAATTCAACTGTTTTAAGGAAATTGTATCTTCTTTGTTTAAAAATGCAACGTTTTGGTTAAAAATTATTCCGTTTAGGCTTTCACTAATTTTTTGAAAATTTGCCTATTTTGATTGAATTCAAGTTTTCAATTTTTCGTTAATATTCACCATTTTTGGTTGAAAATTCAAGTTCTTGGTTGGACTAATTTTGTTAAAAATTAATTTCTTTCGTCAAAATTTATAATTTTAGTCAAATATTCATTAAGAAAGAAATCAAAATTCTGGTTCGAATGTTTTGAATTCTAGAAGGTTCTGTAATTATATTCATTGGAAAAAGTGAAGGTACGTGGGTTAGGGTTCTCCGCGTGTCAGAGCCGAGCGGCACACGAAAGCTAACTTCACTGTAACTCTAATCCGCTCGGATTATTATCTTCCAATTTTCTTACAATGGTGTTTGAATGCAATATTTGTTTTTTTTTTTAACCCAGTTCCAGTTTTTTCTATCCCAGGTTGAAAAATTAAGTAAATATTTTTTGTTAAAAAATCAATCTCCGTTGTTAAAAATTCATCTTTTTTATTAATAATGCCAAAAGTTGGTTGAAAATAATTCTTTTTTGTTTTAGGATGAAAACATTTTATTGAAAATTCGCCTTTTTGGTTGAATTAAACTGTTTTTTATTTTATATTAAAATATTTTTTGGCTGAAATATCAATTATTACATTTTTGGCTGTAAATAATTTATTGTTTAGTTGAAGATTCATCATTAGTATCAAAAATTGAACCATTCAGTTGTAAATAATTTGATTGTTTATTGAATAATTTCGATTTGTCGAAAATTCTTTTTTTAAAGCTTCAGCAATTTGGTTGAAAATTTAATTATTTTTTCAGTAATTTTTTTTGCAAATTTAATTATTTTGTTGGATATTTTTTTTTCTTCAAATTGAACTATTTTTTTGAAAACTAATTTTTCAAAATGAATTACAATTATGATCGGGTTTGAAAATTCATTCCTTTGGTTGAAATTTTTTTTTGTTCACAATTTAGTTTTTTTTTTGGTTGAAATTTTTTTTAAACTGGAAACGTAAATATCCAGTTTACGCTGAAAATTAATATTTTTAATTAAAAATTAATCTTTTGTGGTTGAAAATTTAACTATTTTTTGAAAATAATTATATTCAACTGAAATTGCAATTAGTTATCCTGATTGAAAATTCTTCTTCTTCATCGAATTTTTTTTTCTTGAAATTTCATTTTTTGTTGAAAATTAATATTTTTAATTTAAAATTGATTTTCTCTTGTACATATAATTCAACTATTTGGTAAAAAATGTATTTTTTCTTTGAAAATTCGTCTTTTTTGTGAAAAATGAATCTTCTTGGTTGAAAATTCATCCTTTCTGTTGAAAATTTTACTATTTGGTAAAAAATTTATCATTTTTGTTTGAATTTAAAACAACTTTGTTAAAAATGAATTCTTTTTAAAGGTTCACATCTTCGGTTCAAAATTTGATTATTTTGTTAAAAACCCATTTTTTGTTGAAAATTAATTTTTTTATCTGAAATTTTATCCATTACAATTTTTATTAAAAAATTTTTAAATATAAAATCCTTTTTCATATATTCTATTTTTAAGGTTTTCAAATTCTTCTTTTTCTGAAGTTCTAACTTAAAATCATTCAATTTCGAGATTCTTAAATTCAAAGTAAAATTCCCTTTCAAAATCCTTTTGGTTATTTATTATATTGATTGAAAGCAGTGAAGGTACGTGGGTTAGGGTTCTCCGCGTGTCAGAGCCGAGCGGCACACGATAGCGGAGTATTATTATTAATTAATAAAATAAACTAAATAAAGTATCAGTAAAAATGTATATAATATAATATATACATAATAACTGATATAAATATTTAATTTTTTTATTATTTTATTTGATTTTCATAAAGTGAATATGAATGGTTTTATTTTATTTTTATATATTTTATTATTCAAAAATTAAATTTAAATATTTGGATAAATAGAATAAAGAATATATATATATATATATATA
>CAKNXH010063492.1:71095-103852 GCA_932178445.1 Andricus quercusramuli | reverse complement strand
AAAATAAATAAACAAAAAAATAATTAAAAATAAATTATAATTTATATAATTATTATTAGTAAATATATTAAGAATAAGATAATAATTTTTATGATTAGTTTTTTTGGACAGAAAATTAAACATTTTCATCGAAAATTCCACTTTTTAAGTTAAAAACTTACCCACATTTTTGGTTGAAAATTCATCTTTTTTGGCTGAAAATTCAACTATCAGGTTGGAAATTATAGATAGAATTAGATTTTCCGTGGTTGGAAATGAAATTTTTTGTTGAAAAATTAACTTTCCGGATATTCTACAAAATCAATTTTTTTTGCTTGGAACATGAATTGTCAAACTTTGAAATGCATCTATTTTTGGTTAAATTTGAATATTATTTGCCAGAAAATTCGATTATGTCGAAAATTTAATTTTTTTTTTTAAATTCAACTGTTTTGTTGAAGTCATTCTTTTTGGTTGAAAATTCATTTGAAAATTAATTACGTTGAAAAATCAAGTATTAGATTAAAAATTAGAATATTTTTTTTTTAATTGAACAATTTTGTTAAAGATATCTTTTTTGGTCAAAAATTTAACAACTTTTTTTAAAATTCATTCTCTGTGTTTGAAAATAATTTTTTTCCGAAAGTTCAACTTTTCAGATCTTCTTAAAAAATCTATTACTTTGGCAGGAAACTTCAACTATTTACTTTAAAATGAAAAAATCATCAATTGGTTAAAAATACAACTATTTTGTTGAACATTCGTCTTTTTGAGTTGAAAATTCAATTTTTCGTTGAAAATTAAACTATTTTGTTAAAGTTGCCTTTTTGGTAGGTTTTTTTTTAAGAAAGACATTTTTTTGAAAATTCAACTATCTTATGAACAGTTCTTTTTTTTTGAAAATGGAACTATTTGTGCATAAATGCAACATTTTTCTTAAAAAACCTTTCTTTCAATATAAATTATTTTTTCATGGTAAATTCAACTATTTCGATAAAAATTGTTTTTTCTTGAATGAAAATCAAATTTTTTGTTGAAAATTCATCTTTCCAAGTTTAAAAGTAGAGTTTTAAAATTTTTTTTCCCAAAAATCACCCACGTTCCTTTGCTTTGAGAGAATTTTTAGCTGTGAAGTCTGATAGAGTGAAAAAGTGTGAATTTATTTATAAAAAAAATGAATAAAAAAAAAATGAATGAAAAAAAAAATATTCATGAGTATGTTTTTCCCCCTTGACGAGTAAAAATAATGGAACCGGCGGATGAGTCAATTGATGAGCATATTTGTTTCTATTTAAAGCAATCCTTTTTCCTTTTTGGATACAAAATCGTTCTCGTGAAACATTGAAACTGCCGGACCATAATGGCTCGCGCACGTTTGCTCCTGACACGCCTGAAACAAGAACGAAGTTTTGCCCCCCCCCCCCCCCGGCCCCTCATAGCTATGCAGTGCGCTATTGAACAGTAATTGAATTTCCCGCCTATCGGACTGCAATGAGTGTTGGTAACTCTAACTCATGGTCATGGGTATTGGGGCTCAGTTAAGTTCACTTGGCTCGGAACTAGACAGTTTCGATCATTACAACGAATGCATTTGCATAGAACACTGAAACGCACTTGGCTTCTCTATTGGTAAGCACTCGAGGTGTAGACTTAAAAGCGAACTAAACGCACCTGATACTCAACTGATTTCGAATAACAATTGTCAGAGCAAAACGAGAACAAGTGGTCTTTTGCTGAAAATTCTGTTTCATAAATCGAGACTCTCTCTAAGTGCCCGCCTGACCTCCTCAAATGGCCAACCGATCTCTATAAATGCACGCTTAGTTCGCTAAAGCCTAACGAAAAAAAAAGGAAAATATAAATATTAAAAGTAGCATGAAGAGTCACTAATGATAAGTAATAGATGAGAACAATAGGTATTAACAAAGACAAGTGTAGACAATAAAATTTGATAACAAATAGGAACATTGATGTAGAAATATGAATAAAAAGTGTATCATAGGTTATTACCTTAGAACATAAGTTTGGAAGACGAATGAGATAAGATCTAGATTTTCCATTTTTATATAATTCGGTTGAAACACGGAAAAATGTGAGAATGTCCAAATACAGCAGTAATGTTTATCATTATGTATTAGAAGATACAAAATAATTGATTGAATCCCAAATTTTGGATTTTCATGTTGGCTATGTCAACAATAAAATACCTGTATAATAGAGAAAATAGAGAGAACTTAAAAAAAAAAAAAAAATTTTATGAGGTAAAGGTACCTATCATGAGACAAATTTTGAGGTTTTGAGATTTTCGTTAATTTTTGAACGATAGTAGAATATATTTACAGAATGTTTATATCAATGAATGCGCTGATTTTTTCTGTATGCGAAACACCTATTAAAAGTTTAACTGAGTTTAGGCAAAGTTATTATATTTATGAAAATGCGGAACTACCTTTGGGTACCTGTTATGAAACAACTTTTGGACTCTTGTACCGGTGTTCCATAATGGGTGACCCTATTATGGAACAGCAAAGAAATGTGTTTTTTTTTTATTAATATGGCTTATTTTATATTATTTTCTATATCAAATCGAACTAAATGGTACAATGAACTTTTATTTCAATCGTTCATAGCGATAAATAAATTGAATACAAGTTTTCATTAAAATTGAGAAACCCAACGTACAAAGGGTATTTTTCGTGAACGAAGTGAATTATATTTTATTTTTGCTGAAAATGTTTGTTATAGGGAATGACTTTTTATTTAGGTGAATGAAAAAGAAGAAACAACCATGTAGGATGAAGTCAAAACTTAAGAAACTTGGTCAAATTGAAGTGTAAATCAAATATTATGCTAAGTATCCTTTTCGTTATCTTTCTTTTATTGTACTCTATAATAACTTCCTGTGTTTTATTGATTATTCGTCCTTTTTCGTAAAAAATTATTCTTCTTGTTTGAAATTCATATTTTTCTTTAAATATTCAACAGTTCTTTTTAAATTTGTTTTCTCTGCTGACTGAAAAGTATTTTTGAATTCAAGACACAACTTTTCTTGAAAATTTGTCTTGTTTGGTCGAACTTGACTGTTTTTTATTCAAAATGGAAATCTTTTTTGGTTGAAAATTTAACTCCTTCGTTAAGAGTGTAACTCTTTTCTGAAAAATTAATTCTTTTCGTTGAAGATTCATCATTTTAATTGAGAATTCATCCCTGATTGCAAATTTAACGACCATGTTGAAAATCAGTTTTTTTACTAAAATTTTAATTATTACAGTCGAAAATTTAACTATATTGTTGAAAATTTGTTTTTTTTTTTGCCAGAAATTAGTTTTTTTTTAACAGAAAATTTAACTATTTCATCTTTGGTTAAAATTGTATCTTTTTTGGACGAAAATTTAACTGTTCAATTGATAATTGATCTCTTTTATTCAAAAATGGGAATATTTGGTGAAAATTTTTTGTACCTTTTTGGTATAAAATTCAATTATCCCAACTGAAGATTCATCATTCTAATTGAAAATTTATTTCTGATTGAAAATTTAACGACCTTGTTGAAAATCAATTTTTCTAACTGAAAATTTATCTATTTCAGTTGGAAATGTAACTATTTTGTTGGAAGTTCGCTTTTTTTTGCTAGAAATTAGTTTTTTTTAAAAGAAAATTTAACTATTCTATATTTGAAAAAAATGTATCTTTTTTTTAGACGACAGCTTAACTGTTTGATTGATGATTGAAACGCTGAGAGCAAAAGCGAACGAAAAAAAAAACGTACGCAGAAGGAAAAACGAGCCAAGAATGAAGGGGAAGGGTTCCCCCACTTTGCTCCTTTACATCACATGGTCGGTGTCTCTCCTCGACGGTCAACTCGGCCATCCTCGTGTAAAGCCGAAAATGCACGAGCACGAACCCGAGAATCGGGCCGAGCTCGTCCGACTTCACGATTCGGTTTCGTTGGCTATTAGGAGGTTTGGGTTGATTTTTGTTTTCAAAAATTCACACCTGAAAGACTTCAAATACATGTGGTGAAGTTTTGAAATATTTAATGATTTTTTTTCTCAGGAATTAATATGAAATTTTTTACACTATCTGATTGTACAGGGAATAAATTATAAGACACTGGAGGTTTATAAAGTTCAATAATATATTGAATATTGTATACGGGATTTTAAAATTAGGTTAATAATATCTATCTCTTTCAAGTGGTTCCATTTTTCAGTATTTATGTTTTATTTTTCCATCGATTTTAGATATTGCGAAGTTAAAATGGTAATAAATAATAATTATTTTTAATTTATTAAATTAGTCAACATTTTTACTGTATGCTTACAAAACCTTTACAAAACCTTCAATATCTTAAAATATTTGTCTCAAAATTATAAAATTTAGTTTTTACAATTTTATTTTAATTGTGAAATAACTGTAATTGGGAATTAATTGTGAATAATTGTAAAATAAATGTGACAAAATTGGTTTTATAAAGAAATATCTCATGATTTTTAAAGAACAACACAATTGTAAAGATAAGCCTTTGTAGTATTTTAATAACTAATGAACATAATTTCAGAATATTTTTTCTTGATTCTTCCCTGACAAGCTTAAGCATGGTAGAAAAAACCTTCGTGAAATTTCAAATAAAAACTGTACTCAGTATGAATTGGTTATAAAAATAAAAAATATTAAAACCTTTTATAAATATTCCTAAATTTTATTTGAATATGATACAGATAAATTTTTATTTTTAAAATTCTTGTAAATAGTTGGTCATTTTTTAAATTTCACGACATTTTGGTACCATGTTTCACCTAAGGGAATACATTTGAATGATAAAAGTATAAAAATATCTCAGTGTTTGGTTGATAATTATTATTATTATTTTTTTTTTTGAAATTTTTATTTGACATATCTGAAATATTGAAACATTTCGTGAAATTCAGTCAAGAATCCTATATGAAAATTATATTTATATAAGCCTATAACAAGCAAAAAAAAAGTTAACAAATGAACAGTTATTCGAAATTTTTATTTTATATAAAAAAATATTTTTCGCTTTAAATTAAAATTTTGTTGAAATTTTTTTTTTCTTCATTACAAAATTTTTTATTTAAAAATGTATTCATTTGGTTAAAATTTCATTCCTTGAAAGTTGATTTCAACTGTTTTTAATTATAAATTAGAATTTTTTCATTGAAATGGCAATTATTACATTTTTCGTTGAAAATGCAGCTTTTTTGGTTGAAAATTCAACTCTTTAGTCAAAACTTATATATTTAGTTGAATTTTGATTGACATACAAAAATATAAAAAAATCTTTGAAAAATTTCTTAAGAATTTTAGAAAACTTATACCTATAACCTTAAAAATAAATAACTTGAAGAATTAATAGTTATTCGAAATTTTTATTTTGTATTAAAAATTATATTTTGCCTTAAATTATGATTTGGTTGTGATTTTTCTTTTTTCTTGACTAAAAATCGTTTTTACTTGAAAATTTATTCATTTTGTTGAAAATTCATTTTTTCCAAGTTAAATGAAACCATTTTTTACCACAAATAAATTTTTCTATTGTAATAGCAATTATCACATTTTTCGTTGAGAATTAATCTTTTTGCCTGGAAATTAAACTATTCGGTTGGAAAGGTTTTTTTTTCTTCAAATTTTAATTTGAAATATCTGAAATCTTACAAAATATTTCGAACCTTTTGTCAAGAATCTTGAAAATGTTATGCTCATACTTACTGTTACAATTTTATTTTAATTGTAAAATAATTTTAATTGGGAATTAATTAAAAATAATTGTAAAATAAATTCAACGAAATTTATTTTATAAAGAAATATCCCATGATACTACCTCCGCGGTGGCGTGGAAATGAGTTCTATTAAAAAATGTGTGGGATTTTCTAAAATAAAAACTGCATGAATTTCTGACCTTCCTTAATTTTATTTTTTGAGTGTATTTAAATCTGAATTTTGTTTAGGAAAAATCATTTGAAAGGCAACTCTTCATAGTACTTTAATAACTAACGAAGATATTTTTATAATTTCATTCCTGAAATCTATTCCGTAAGGTCAAAGATGGTACCAAAATGTCGTATAATTTCAAAAATGACGAACTATCTACAAGAATTTTTTTAGATAAAAGTCAATGTGTATCATATTTGAATAAAATTTAGGAATATTTATAAAAAGTATTAATATTTTTCACTTTTCAAAATTAATGTATACAGAGTACAGTTTTTATTTGAAATTTTATGAGAGATTTTTGTATCATGTTTGACCCCAGGTCAGAATCACGGAAAATTATTCTGAAATTATGTTCCTTAGTTATTAATATACTACAAAGAATTATCTTCAAAACTGTTTTGCCTTTACAAATCATAAGATATTTAAAATAAGTTTCGTTCAATTTATTTTACAATTATTTACAATTAATTTCCACTTAAAATCCTTTGACAATTAAAATAAAGTTGTAAAAGTAAATATAAATATAAGTTTTCCAAAATTCTTGACAAAAATTTCGAAATATTTTCTAAGATTTCAGATATTTAAAATTAAAATTTGAACAAGAAAAATAACATTTTCAACCGAATAGTTTAATTTTCAGGCAAAGAGGTTAATTCGTAGCAAAAAATTGTGATAATTGCTATTCCAATAAAAAAAAAATTTATTTTAAATAAAAAACTAGTGAATCGAACTTTGGAAAAGTGAATTTTCAACAAAATAAATAAATTTTCAAGTAAAAACGATTCTTAGGCAAGAAAAAAGGAAAATTACAACCAAATTATAATTTAAGGCAAAAAATAATTTTAATACAAAATAAAAATTTCGAATAATTATTTATTCTTTAAGTTATTTATTTTTAAGGATATAGGTATGATTATAATTTTCCTAAGATTCTTAAAAAAATTTACAAAGATTTTTGAATATTTCTGTATGTCAATCAAAATTCCAACAAAAAATATAAGTTTTAACTAAACAGTTAAATTTTCAACTAAAAAATATGAACTTTTAACCAAAAAAGCTGAATTTTCAACGAAAAATGTAATAATAGCCATTTCAATGGAAAACTTTAATTCGTAATTAAAAACAGTTGAAATCAGCTTTTAAGGAATGAAATTTTAAACCAAATGAATACATTTTTAAATAAAAAATTTTTTAATGAAGAAAAAAGAAAAATTTCAACAAAAAGATTTTGAATAACTGTTTGTTAACTTTTCTTTGCTTGTTATAGGCTTATATAAATATAATTTTCATATAGAAATCTTGACAACATTTCACAAAAATGTTCAATATTTCAGATATGTCAAATAAAAATTTCAAGAAAATATAATTATCAACCAAACACTAACTGAGATATTTTTATAATTTCATTCCTGAAATCTATTCCCTTAGGTCAAACATGGTACAAAAATGCCGTAAAATTTAAAAAAATGACCAATTATTTACAAGAATTTTTAAAATAAAAATCAATCTGTATCATATTCAAATAAAATTTAGGAATATTTCTAAAAGTTTTTTTTTTTTTTAATTTTTAAAATCAATTTATATAGATTACAGTTTTTGTTTGAAATTTCACGAAGGTTTTTTGTACCATGCTTGACCCTATCAGGCCAGAATCAATAAAAAATATTCTGAAAATATGTTCATTACTTATTAAGATACTACAAAGACTTACCTTTAAAAATCATGAGATATTTGTTTATAAAATAAATTTTATCACATTTATTTTACAATTATTCACAATTAATTTCCAATTATACAGTTATTTCACAATTAAAATAAAATTGTAAAAACTAAATTTTGCAATGTTGAGATGAATATTTTAAGATTTTGAAGGTTTTATAAAGTTTTTATATATAAAGAAAGCATATCAGGCCAACTTAATAATATTTCGGCTTCTCTCTTAAAATCCCCAAAATTGTGATTATAGCCTAAAATAGCACGTAAAGAAAGGTAATTATTAATTATAATTATATTAATTATTATTATATATTATAATTATCAGAGGTAAGCATACAATAAAAATGTTGACTAATTTAATAAATTAAAAGTAATAATTATTTATTACCATTTTAACTTCACAATATACAATATACAATTGTATACAATATTCAATATATTATTGAACTTTATAAACCTCCAGTGTCTTATAATTTATTCCCTGTACAATCGAATAGTGTAAAAAATTTCATATTAATTCCTGAGAAAAAAAAATCATTAAATATTTCAAAACTTCACCACATGTATTTGAAGTCTTTCAGGTGTGAATTTTTGAAAACAAAAATCAACCCAAACCTCCTAATAGCCAACGAAACCGAATCGTGAAGTCGGACGAGCTCGGCCCGATTCTCGGGTTCGTGCTCGTGCATTTTCGGCTTTACACGAGGATGGCCGAGTTGACCGTCGAGGAGAGACACCGACCATGTGATGTAAAGGAGCAAAGTGGGGGAACCCTTCCCCTTCATTCTTGGCTCGTTTTTCCTCTCGCCTTTTCTTAGGTCGTTTTTGCTCTCGCGCGTTTTTACTTCGCTTCTGCGTACGTTTTTTTTTTTTCGTTCGCTTTTGCTCTCAGCGTTTCGATTGATCTTCTTTTTTGAATTAAAATATTTCATGAAAATTTTTTGTACCTTTTTGGTATAAAATTCAACTATTTTAGTTGAAAATTCATCACATTTGTCGAAAATTGAACTGTTTGGTTGAAAATCGTTTTTTTTTTTGTTGAAAATTAATTTGTTTAACTTAACGTTTTGTATTCTTTTTTAGAAAATTAATCTTCATGGTTGAATATTCATATTTTTGGTCGAAAATTCAATTCAGTGAAAGATTCATAATTTCAATTGAAAATTTAGCTGTTTGTTTTAAGATTCAATTATTCCAGTTAAAGATTCATCGTTTCATTTAAAAATTGATCACTTTGGTTGAAAATACATTTTTTTCTGTGGGAAATTAGTTTTCTGAACAGAAAAATTAACTATTCTATTTTTGGTTAAAAAAGTATCTTTTTATACAACAGTTTAACTGTTTGATTGATGATTGATCTTTTTTTTATAAAATTCAAACTATTCCAGTTGAAGATTCATCATTTTAGTTGAAAATTCATCACATTGGTTGAAAATTGAACTATTTGATTGAAAATCTTTTTTTTTCATTAAAAATTGATTTGTTTAACTTAACGTTTAACTATTCTATTTTTTGCTGAACATTCTTCTCTATTTTTTTTTTGTAAAATTCAACTATTGGTTGAAAATTCATCATCTTCAGTTGGAAATTCAACAACTTGGTTGCAAATTCATATATTGTGTAGAAAATTCGTATTTTTTGTAGAAAATTAATCTTCATGGTTGAATATTCATCTTTTTGGTTGAAAATTTCACCATTCCAGTTAGAAGAGTCGTCATTTTAGTTGAAAATTTATTTTTTAAATTTGAAATTCAATTATTCCAGCTGAACATTCATCATTTTATTTTAAAATTGATCACTTTGGTTGAAAATTCAACTATTTTGTTGAGAATTAATTTTTTTTTTTGGTTGACAATTAATTTGTTCAACTCCAAGTTTGGGTATTATATGATAATAACATAACATAGTTCATATTAATATATTGAAAAACTAATTTTCAAAAACAAATATTTCTGCGTTCCATAAATAAGGACCATTTGAAAAGAGGTGTACGTATTATGAAACAACTAATTAATAAATAAAGATTCATCCAGATGAAGAAAAAGCGCAGTAATCTCAAATCTATAAACCTTAAGCTGTCATTTAATGTATTACACATGTGGAATAATCAAGCCTTCTGACTCGGATTTTTCAGTGTTTAAAACTTCAGTACCATACTGGATTTTTATATAGATAAGCCTAACTTTCATTATTATTAATAGTAATTTGTATTCAAAAATATACCTTTAAATTATTTATAAATCGAATTATTTGTCAAACTTTTTCATAATTGGGACGTGTTTCATGATGGGTACCTTTACCTTAATATATTGCAAAAATGCTGATGACAAAAAGTTTGTATTAAAAACAAAAGTTGCGGAAAATGTCATCTTTAGAAGCCATGCCACAACGTGTGTTTACAAAGTCATCAATAATAAGCATGATCGTATTTGTTCTTGAAAACATCAGAATTAAGTTATATTTGAAAAATCCAGAAAATGAAATGGAATAATTTAAAATGTAGATAATAATAAAGAAGTAAAGGTTAATGTACACGATGAAAGTTGAGAGTTACATAAAGAACTGTAAAAATTTGGTAGTTTAGAATTTTCAAATCTAAGATTAACAGAATTTGACTTCCGTTTCCCGCGTGAAAGTGTGTGGCAGTGGTGAAATTTGGTGCTGAGTTTTTCTGATAATTGTGGTGAAATTTGAGGTGAGTGGATTGTGGATGTGTGTAGAGGGGTTCGTTTGTGAGGGATTGATTGAGGGATTGAAAGATTGACAAGGGGGTGAGGATAGTTTTGGGGATCAAGACAGATTTGTGTGGAAGTTGAGGTTAGGTAGGTTTGAGGTTTGTGACAGGGTGGGAGGACCAGGTTGGGCGTAGCGTGTCGTAGCAGGGCAGGGTAGAGAGGGAGAAAGGCAAGGCAGGTAGGCGTGACGGTAGATGGAGACAGAGAACGATAGAAGGCGGGATTGTTTGAATTGAATTCATGGCTAGCGGAGCGAACACTAGTAAGGAAAGCAGGGTTTTGGATCAGGAAGTTTTTAGTACACCGAAAGGGGAGAACAAAGAAAGGAGGGCAAGGGCAAAGTATCGAAAAACAGTAGAAAAGGATAGATTGAGGGCGAAAAGCGTGGGATCAATTGAGGAATTCTTTAAAAGAAAGAGAGAGGAGCGGGGAAGCAGTGAAGACAAGGAAGTTATAGGGGCAAGCTTGAAAAATCCAAAAATGGATGAGAAAAATAAGGGGACAGAAAGAGATAGAGATGAGGCTAAAGATCCGATGGAAATGGAAAGATTAAAAGAAACGAGAGAAATGATGATAGAAGTGATGGGGATGTATGAAGAAAGGCAGGAGAAAAGGGTGGAGGAAATTATGAAAGAAATTAGACAGGAAATGGCCGAACTTAGGAAAGAAATGAGGAAATGGGAAGAAGTCAGGGAAAAGTTAGAGAAAAGGATGCAGATGTTGGAGCAAAGACTAGAAAAGAAGGAAGAGCCTAATAAAAAGGTACAGGAGTTGGAAGGTAGAATAACAAAAATTGAAAGCTCAAACCGTGAGTTTGGAGGTGGGGAGAGTGGGAAAAAGGAAAAGGAAAGACTGAGAAAAATAGAGCAAAGAATAGAAAAAAAAGAGAGAGAAGAAAGAAAAAGAAACATAGTGATAAAGGGACTAAGATTAGAGGGGAAGGAGCTGAGGGAAGGAGTGGAAGAAGTACTAAAAAGGATTGATGCTAAGGTAGAGATAGAGGAAGTGCGAAGTGTAGGAAGGGAAGAGCGAAGAGGGGAGAGAATGGCACTAGTGAAACTGAAGAAATGGGAACATAAGAGGGAAGTGATGACAAAGAAGGGGATGTTATATGGAAGCTCGGAGAGAATAGAGGATGATTTGACATGGGTAGAAAGGAACATGCAGTATAGGTTAAGGAAAATAGCGGAAGAGGAAAGAAAAAAAGGAAGAAGAACATGGGTTAAGTATGGGAAAATACAGATAGAAGGTGTATGGTGGAATTGGGATGAGGACAGGGAAGATTTAGTAAAAAATGAAGTATCGGGAAACTAGAAGAGAAAGGAACAGGAAGTAAAGAAATAAGAAATAGTGAGGAACCAAAAGAAACAGGAAACGAAAGTAGGGAAGAATGGAGGATATGCTACTGGAATATAGCAGGCTTAGAAAGAAAGGATAGGGAATTCATGAAAAATTTGACACAATGGGATGTAGTTGTAATGATGGAGACGTAGCTAGATGAAAAGGGATGGGAAAGAGTAAGGGGAAGATTACCAAGAGGTTTCAAATGGCAGGTTCAAAATGCAAAGAGGAAGAATAAAAAGGGCAGAGCAATGGGAGGAATGGTGATGGGAGTAAGGAACGAATGTATAAGAGAGAATGATAAAAAAGAGTTGAAAGAACATAAAGAAGGATTAATAGTAGAAGAGATAAATATGGGAGGAGAGAGGTGGAAGATAGCGGGGATTTATGTGAACGGTGATATGCAGGAAAAATCAGAGGATATGAGAGAACTGATGGAAGAAAATAAGCATGAGAGTAGGCTAATAATAGGAGGTGACTTTAATGCGAGAACAGGAGATAGAGGAGGAAGGCAATGGGATGGAGAGCGAGGAAGAAAATCCAAAGACAAGATACTGAATGGGGAGGGAAAGAAGTTGTTGAAGAGCCTAGGGGAGATGGGATGGTTTATCCTAAACGGAAGTATAGAGGGGGATGAGGAAGGGGAATTTACACGTTCAGGAGGAAAGAGGGGAACGGTAATTGATTATGTGATAGTGGATGACGAAGTAAGAGAGAAGGTTAAGAGACTAGAGGTAGGCAACTACATAGATTCGGATCACTTTCCCGTAATAGTGACGGTATAGGGAGAAATGAGTAATAACAAAAACGCTAAAAAGGAAGCAAAAGTGAAAAGAGCAGGAAGAGGGGATTGGTCAATGGAAGGTAAAGAACAGTTTAAAGAAAAAATCAGGAATATGAAAATGGGGGAAGGAAATTTAAACGAGGAAATGGAAATAATGGTAGGAGAAATAAAAGGAGCATTAGAGTGCACAAGCAAAAAAGAAGTTAGTGAAGGAGGGGATAGAAGTGGATGGGATGAGGATTGTAAACAGAAGAAGAAGGAAGTGAGAAAGGTATTAAGAAAATGGAGAAAAGGGACAAGTAGTGGAGAAGAATATAGGAGAAAAAAGAAGGAGTATACTGAGATGTGTGATCAAAAAAAAGAGGAAGAAAATAAAAGGTTTGAAGAAGAAGCGGAGAAGGCTAGGACGGAAGAAGAGGTCTGGAAGGTTGTAAATAAAGAGAGAAGAAGAAGGAAAAGAGTAAACCAGGATATTGAGATGTTAGAATGGAAAACATATTTTATGGAATTACTAGGAGGGGTAGAGAGGGAAGTTAGGAAAGGAGGGAGAGATGGTAGGGAAACAGATGAGGAAGAGGATATTACAAGAGAGGAAATAGTCAAGGTATTAGGGATGATGAAAGATGGAAAGGCACCTGGTATAGATGAGATTCCAAATGAAGTATGGAAATATGGGGGGACAGAATTAGAGGAATGGGCTTGGATAATGTGCAATAGAGTATGGAGAGGAGAGGGGTGGCCAGAGTTATGGAAAGAAGGAGTAGTGATACCAATAGTGAAGAAAGGCACAGGAAAGGAGGTTAAAGATTATAGAGGAGTGACACTAATGCCAACACTGTATAAAGTATTTGTGACTGTTTTATCGGAGAGGTTAAAAAAAGAAGTTGTGGAGAAAAAGATAGAGCCACCGAATCAGACAGGGTTTAGAAAAGGGATGGGGGTAATGGACAATATATATGTTCTGAACTACTTAGTAAATAAAGGATTAAAAGGGAGAAAAGGGGCAATGATAGCAGTGTTCGTGGACTTGAAGGCGGCGTTTGACTCATTAGACCGAGGCGAGATAGAAAAAGTTATGGTGAAAAAGGGGATAAGAGAGGGATTAATAAAGAGAGTATCGGAAATTTTTAGAGAGACAAAAAGCAAGGTAAAGGTAGGAGAGCAAGTGGGAGATAGTTTCTGGTTGGTAAGAGGGGTAAGGCAAGGATGTCCTCTGAGCCCGCTTTTATTTAATATATTAATATCAGACTTGGAAGAAGAAATGAAGAGAAAAGGGTGGGGAGGAGTTAGGATAGGGAACGAAAAGATATATACACTGGCATACGCAGACGATATAGTGTTGATGGCAGAGGATGAAGAAGGGATGGCGGGCTTAATTACCGGATTAGAGAGATACTTAGATGGAAAGAAGTTGAATTTAAATGTAGAAAAGACAAAGATAATGAGGTTTAGAAAAGGAGGGGGAAGAAAAAAAGAATGGACGGGAAGATGGAAGGGAAAAAAATTAGAAGAAGTAAAAGAGTTTAAGTATCTGGGATATACCTTGCAAGCAAATGGAGATCATAGAGCTCATATAAGAGAAAGGATAAAAAAAGCAGTAGGGGTAATGAAACAGATATGGGGAATAGGAAAAAGAAGATTTAAAAAAAATTGGAGAAGGAGAATGTGGTTATTTGATACGCTGGTATGGCCGGTATTAGGTTATGGAGCAGAGATATGTGGATGGAAAGAAAGGAAAGAGATTGAAAGTTTACAAGAAAGGTATATAAGGTGGACGCTAGGGGTAGACTGGAGGACGCCGGGATATATGGTGAGAGAAGAAGCGCGAAGGGATAAATTAAGTACTAGAGCGGGAAAGAGGGCATGGAATTTTGAGACGAAGCTGAGGGAGGGAAAGGGAGGGGAATTAGCGAGAAGGTGTTTGATGGAGGTAGAAGAAAGGAGAGGGAGGGCGATTGAATTAACGAGATGGGAGGAAGAAAGGAGGGAGTTCTTTAAGGCTAGAGATATAGAAGACGGGACTGGAGTCAACTATGAAGAAGTGGAAAAAAGGGAGAGAGAAAGACAATTAATAGAAAGATGGGGGATGATTGAGGAATCAAAATATAATATATGGTATAAAATGATAAAAAAGGAAGGTGTACCAAAGTATTTAGAAAAGGGATGGGGAGAGAGAAGATGGACAAGAATAGCAAGATTTAGATTGGGAAACGAGGTAAGGGCAAGTATGTATTGGGAGAAGAAAGATAACAGGAAGTGCAGAATATGTGAATGGGAAGAGGAAACATGGGAGCATGTATGGGAAGGATGTAGGAGAGGAATGGAAGATAAAGGAACCTGGCAAGAGAATGTGGTAAAGATTCTAGGGGAGGATGGTTTGGGGGAGAGTGGATGAAGGAGTTAGAGGATGCTAGGGGAGCAATTGAAAAAGAATGAAAGAATGGATGCAAAAAATGGTAAAATGGAGGTAGAAGAGAAGTGAAAGAAAAAGGAAACGGAAGTCGCTTAAATAAGAAGCGTAAAGATTTGTAAGTAATAATTATGTAATAGCATAAGTGAATTAAGATGCATTTGCGTTACCGCTCTCTCTCTCTCTCTCTCTCGCTTGCACTCTCGCTTTCGATCACTCGCTCACTCGTTCGCTAACACGTCCCAAATTGCGCTAGCGTCAAAAGTAGAATTAAGGCGTTCGATATAAGATTTTATGTAAATAGGTGTAAATAATTGTAAATAGTAAGGATAAGATTTCATAAAAAATGTATAAGGAAGTGTTGTAAGAAATGGAAGTCATGTAAACCCTTAGGGGACACATTATGAATAAAGAAGATTAACAGAATTTTTTTGTTTTTTAATAAAATAAGATTCAATAGTTAAACGCTTATTACGATTTTTCTCAACAGCTAAGATTTTTGGTTATTGGAAATCAAAATTATCTCCAGTTTCAATTCTGTGTCTTTCAAGAGCAGTGATATTATCGTCATTATAGTTTCAGCGAGTATGTTCTTTAATTCTATAACATAAAGGTCTGCTTGTGTGTCCAATATAACAACAATCACAATTTGAGCAGTCGAATTTGTAGACTACATTTCTTTTTTGAAGAATGTCTAACTTGTCTTTAGGAGACGGAAAAAGGTTTGAGTTTGACTTTATTGGTCTGAAAATTACTTTCATGTCATTATGTCGTAAAATAGTAGCTAGTTCGTCAGTTGTTCCCGTGATGTATGGAATTACAGTGAAGTTTTTGGAATTATTGAGTTCTTTTCTATCTATTTGATTGTAAATGTTATCAACTCGGATTTTGATAAGTTTGTTGTTAAGATTAATAGGGTAACCATTTTGAATTGAAGTTTTTTGTATTATTTTGATATTTTGTGGTCTAAATTTAAATGAAGATAATTTATTAGCTCTAGCTATGAGTCCGAAAATCATTCCTTTCTTTTGTGACCAAGGATGTTGTGATAGGAAGTGTAGATATCTGCCGGACCAAGTGGATTTGTGGTACCAATTGGTAAGAAGACATTCATCATTGGTTCTAGTGACCTATACGTCTAAAAAATTAATTGTATAGTTTCGTTCCTCTTCAGAAGTGAATTTAAGATTTGAGTCGAATGAGTTGAAAATTCCTAAAATTTCGTGTAATTTCGATTCTGGAATAACCATAAAAATGTCAGAAACATATCTTTTATATAATGGTATTTCAAAATTGAAGGTTGAAAGACAGTCAATTTCAAGAGTATATGACAATATCCGCTATCACAGGTGAAAGCGGAGATCCCATATAATTTTTCATTCATCATCATTTATAATTTTTGTTGTTGAATTTAAAATATGTAGATCTCAAACTAAATTCAATTGCATTCAGGAATTCATCTCTTGGAATTAAAGTGTATGGAGCTATTTCGTCCCATTTGTTTTTGATAATTTGCAGAGTTAGGTTAATTGGAATTGAAGGGAATAAGTTAACCACATCTAAAGATACAGGATGATGATTTTTAGGCATTTTGAAGCTTTTAAAAGCTGATAAACTTTATCTTTGCTTTGTCTCATTGACAAACTGCCAGCTATCTTTAACTAAAAAACTAGATTTTTACGTTAAAACTTTTAAAAAATTAGAGAGATATTCAGATAATTCAGAAGTTCGACTGTTGATGGTAGAAATGATAATTCTGAGAGGATAACCGGTTTTGTGAATTTTTGGAAGTCCATAAGCTCTAGGGATAAAAGTTGAATTTGCTTTTAGTTATGTTGCATCTGTGGAGGAAACAAATAAATTATGATCCCATCTGTTAATTATGTTGTTCGATTTTTCACTTGTAGCTGTATATTCAAATTTAACTTCTTGGAATTTGGATTGATTTGATAATAAAGTTGACATTTTTAAAAAATATTCTGATTTTTTAATAGCAACTGTTGTGTTGCCTTTATCTGATTTGAGAAAAATTATGTCAGGATTTTTTTTTGATAAATTGAATAGCGGGGCTGAAGTGGAAGTTATCATGAAACTTTTGTTTGTTTAGGATAGAAGAATTTTAAAAATTAATGATAGTTTGAGAACATTGGACTCTGATTTCATTTTGTTCGTCTAAAGGTAAATTCCAGATACCAAATTCAATAGAAGCTATGAAGTCATGTGAAGGAAAATGTTTTTTGTTGAAAGAATTAAAGGCAAAGCCTGGTCCAAGAGAAACAATTTGGATTACTTCTTTCGGTATTCTATAGTCAGTTAAATTTTTGAACCAGGATTCTGGGGTGTCAAAATTTATTTTTTGTCCGATTATTTTCTTTCGTTTGAGATGGTGAAATTTGCTGGTCAAAATTGTTTTATGTTTTAGAAAAAGTTTGTTGTAGTTCATGTTTTCAAAGATAAAAAATTCATTGAAAATGTTAAAAGGTAAATTTTCAATTATTGCGTCATGTAAGAATCTTCTTTGTTGGATTATGTCAGAAATTTCACTATGTAATTATTGTAAATTTTCAAAGCATCATACCTAGGAAAGAGTTATTTTAAAAATATTTTTGATTGATTTCTTAAAAAAATTGAGCCTACTCGTTGAAAAATGGTCGAACTCTTGATTTGTTTATCAACATTGTTCAGATAATAATTAATTCTTTGAAATTTGCAGAGCATTATATAAAAAAAGTCATCGGAAAGATATTCTTATCTAATTCTGGAAACAATTGAGCCTATTCGTTGAAAAATAACCAAACTCCTAATTTTTTATTCGAAATTGTTTAAATAATTAATCATTCTTCTAAATTTTTTAAGAGAAACAGAAAAGAGTAGCATGTGATTATAAATACAAATAAAGTGGAAACACTAGGGATCGTATTCACAGCTAGCTTTTTTTTTCATTCAAAAATGTATCTAGTAGAAATTTCCTTTTTCTTTGATGAAAATGCAACGGTTTGCTTGAAAATTAATCGTGTTTGCTCGAGGACTCAACTGTTTTATTTTAAAATCTCGGTTAAACTACTTTGTTGAGAAATTCTTTTTCCCTGAAGATTCATTATTTTCAGTTAAAAATTCATATTTTTGGTTGAAAATTGACCTACTTCTGTCGAAAATTAATTTTTTTCTGGAAATTCATATTTTCTGATTGAAAATTCCACTTTTCCGCAGAAAACTCGTATTTTGGCTGGAAGTTTCAACAGTTTGGGTAAAATTTTTGTTCATGACTGAAAAATCTTCATTTGTTAAAAATTCGTCTCTGTGATTTTAAAATTAATTTTTCAAACGAAATTTCATATTTTTTGGTTGAAATATCAACTATTGCACTTTTTTGTTAGAATCCAGGTTTTTAGGTTGAAAATTCAATGATTTTGGGGATAAGTCAATTATTTTGTTGGAAATTCCAGTATTTTGTTGAAAATTTTATTATTCTGTTGAAAATTTGAATATTTGGTTCAAAATTCAAGTATTTTGTTAAAAAATCACGTTATATGGTAGAGAAGTTAATTTTTTTATAACTGAATGAATAAGTTTGAAAATTTAAAATTTTTATCTGAAATATTGTTTTTTTTTTGTTTATAAAATACATTGAGTTGAAAATATTACTAGAACGAAATGCTGATATTTGAATATTAATGATTACGGAAAATAAAAAATTGTTATTTCTGTGTTAAAAATTCAACTCTTTCCCTATAATATTAACCTTTTGTTTAAAATTCATATTTTGTTGCTGATAAGTAAAATGAAATATATTTCTTTGATGAAAAATATTTTTTCTGAAAATTTGTCCTAATTTAAAAGTTCATCTTTTTTTTGTAGACACATTGGAACTGGTTTGTTGAAAATTCAACTATTCCCTAAAAAATTTACTTTTGTTGAAAATTTGTATTTTTCTATAAAAAGGTCTATTGAAATCTTTTTGGATGAAAATTTAACGCTTTTCTTAAAAATTTCTTTTTTTGATTTACAAATTCATCTGTTTCAGTAGAAATTTCATGTCTCTTAAAAAATGCAACTTTTAGAAATTCGACTATGTAGCAGAAAATTAACACATAGTTGACAATTTTCATTTTTGTGTTGAAAAGTGAACTGGAATCTTCTTTGGATGGAAATTCAACTATTTTTTTGAAGCTTTTTTTATTTAAATTCATCTGTTAAAAAAAAAATTGCATCTTTCTTGAATAAAAATGTTCGGTTCCAAATTTAATAATTTTGTTAAAAAATCATACTTGTTGCTTTAAAATTCTGTTTTGTTGAAAGTTTAACCATTTTGTAGAAAAATTACTTATTGGCTGAAATTAATATCTTGATGTTGAAAAGAGAACTGAAATCTCTTTTGGATGAAAATTCAACTATTATGTTGAAAATTTAATTATTTTTTTGAAAATTCAAGTATTTTGTTAAAAAGCCATCTTTTATAGCAGAAAAGATATTTTTTGATTAAAATAAATTAATAAATTTGTATCTAAAAAAAAAAAAAATTGATTAGCATTTCGAACTCGAAAGTTCATTGCCTCACTACCCGATTCGGGTAGTGTTTCTAGGTGGATAAATACTGCCAGTGTGGGTCCACCACACCCACGACGGGTCAACAACACGCAGTATTCCCCGAACGGTCACCCATCCAAGTACTAACCGCGACCAACACTGCTTAACTTCAGTGATCTAACGGGAACTGGTGTTTTCAGTGTGGTATCGCCGTTGACAATTTGTATCTAAAATAATGTTTTATTCCGTTTATAAAAGATTTTATGTTAAAAGTATTTCATAATTAAAATGCAGGTATTTGAGTAATAATGATCAAGGAAAATGAAAAATTTTACAGAGAAAAATAAGCGAATTTTAAAAATGAAGTTCTGGGACATTATACCTAAATCTAGTAGCACTAAATAGTAAAACATTTTTGAAAACTAAAAATCTAGGACTTCAACTCAATATGATTCGCTTTGGAGGATCAATACAAATTAGGAAACACAACTTTAGGGCTACATCTCCCTCGACAAAGTGTTCATAACTACAATTTTAGACATCCTGATGGCTTTTGGAATGTCTGGTGATTCTAAGAAGAAATCCTGGTAATCTAGGTGTTCAAAATACATCTTCTTCAAGAAACTTCTGTTCATAACTAGGATTTAGGACACTCTGATTGGTTTCAAAGTGTCTCGTCATCCTTAGTCAACTTGGTAGTCCAGGTGTTCTGGACACAACCTCCTTAAGGATGATACGATTGTTATACCTAGATTACCAGTTTTACTTTTTAAACTAGACCTTGGTCAAACCATCACGGAATTTGAAAAACCATCAGGGTGACTTGAATTTGAATTATGATTGCAACTTTCTCCAGGAAGATGTATTTGGAAAACCATGATTACCAGATTGGACTACCAGATATACTTGCCCGACTGACCAGACCTTCGAAAAACAGTCAAGGCATCTGATATCTCGATGCTGAATACAACTTCTTCAGGAAAGATCTATTTTGAACACCGGGATACCAGGTTTACTTTTTGAAATGACAAGACCCTGGAAAAACGGTCGAGGAATCTTAAATTTCTATTGTGAAAAAACCTTCCTCGGGGATGGTGTTTTTAAATCCTCCGGACTACTAGATTGACTTGTTAGAACGGAAAAACCTTGGATAAACGGTTAGGGTGACTCAATGTTTATTTCTGAATACACCTTCCTCGAGGAGGATGTATTTTGGATAACTTGAATGCTCGGCTTTTTTCTCATATCGACGAGAGATACAGAAAACCATCCTGGTGACTCAAATTTCAGTTGTCAACACAATTTCCTTGCGGAAGATGTATTTCAAAACACCTGGACTACCAGGTTTACTTCTTGGAATGACTTTCGAAAAATTATCAGATTTGCTATATTTCAGTTCTGAATGCTCTGCGGCGATCGATTTCCAGAAAACATTGAAATCTCCTAAATTTATGTTCTACAAATCGATAATCGATCACTGATAGAGTATTATTGACATTTGCAAACATACACAACCTCAATACTAATAAATTTTCATAGACAGTATGATCACTATTCAGGTGATAGAAAAAAATAATTTGATAATGGCCTGAGTAGTTCAAATCGTATGACAGATAATTGATCTCGAAATTGGAATCAAGTTCATCTGACTAGAGATACCAAAACGTAGCATCATTTTTATCCGCTAGTCGTATCAAATTGATATCTGATATATTTATGTTTGTGCTAGAGGTTCCTGGATTTTATCTTCTCGAAGCTGATAGAAAGGGAAGGCAGGGTGGAGATTTCGGCATGTGTATACGCCAAACTTAATAGATCGTTTTCTCCAAAGCTCATCAGCCTGACTCGAATCTTCATATTTCTCCTGGACCCGAATTTATGATTTTAGATATTGCACCTAAAGCACCTATGATGATGATTTATGTTGTCTATCGCTCCTCGAATGAAGGATCCATTACTGATTCCGAAGTATCATTTGTTTTTTATTCCCCGGCATTTACTAGGATAATTCTGGGTGGTTTCACTGCAGATTATTGTAAACTATCTTATTAGTAGATTCAATGCTTTCACGATGATTCATTATAATAAATCAAAATTTAAAAATTTAAAGATTCATCAGGTTTCTTTGGCTTTCTTGAAGCAGTGTAGGGACAATAACATCATCCCAAAACTCTTACAGTTGAAACCCATTTGGGAAGATCTAAATCCAAATCAATTATACAGAAAACAAGTTTGCTTCTCTTGGAAGAAAGAATACAACATACTAAATTTGCCTTGCACACTACCTCCAAGGAGCTATTAAAACTTCACCTTTTTCTATCTAACACTCTCAGATTTGACATTTGGTCTACATTGGACTGCATATCATTTGACTAATCTTAACGGATTAAAGATTTTCGTATTCAGAAACAAGAAATAGAATTTGACAAATTGCTCCTAGTAAAGCACGCACCACTTACCAACACAGTAAAAAACATCTCTAACCATCCACTCAGCAATGAAATGATTCCAACCTTATCTAAAGGACATAACTTTGCAGTAGCTTCCTCCAAGATTCCGAAAGAAGAAATTATCAGTAATTTGGAATCCACAATATATACCCTTCCACCCGAAGAAGCGAAGGACATACGGCGTAGGACGGCTAAAATCTTACGCCAAACCCAACTTCTCTCCTCAAACTTCACAAAACAAGAAGGAACAGCAATTGATGAACTCGATCAGAATATAGACATAATATTACGCGCAGACAAAGGCAACACAATAGTCATAATGAATAGAGGCGACTATAATAAACTAAATCCTTTTAGAAGAAATCCTATCAGACACGTACCAAACTCGTTTGACTTCATCAGAAAGATACAATAGATTCATATTCAACCCCAAGACATACTAGTAAGTTTCGAGGTAGTATCTCTTTTTACGAAAGTACCAATCTCCAATACAATCGATATTATTAAATCCTTTGAAAACTTCCCCTTCAATCTCACACCTTTGATAGAACACTGTCTTACTAATACTTTCTTCTCTTTCAATAACCTATTCTACGGACATACTTCAGGAGAAGCAATGGGGTCTCCAATCTCACCTGGAATAGCCAACATCTTCATGGAAAATCCAGAAACTAAAATCTTTAACAAATCCAGGTTTAAAGCGGAATTTTGGTGCCGTGAAGTTGACGACAGTTTTGTCATCTGGAGACATTGACTGGGTGAACTACACAAGTTCTTCAATTTCATCAATCAGTTACAACCTAATATCAAGTCCACCATGGAAATTGAACAAAACGGAAAATTGCCTTTCTTGGACGTACTACTTAACAAAAGATCTGATAATACTAATCTAATAATAACTAATACTAATATAATAATAATGAAGTTTACAGAATACCTACCCATACAAACAGATACCTACATGCTTCCTCCCACCACCACTCATCTCAAAAGCAATCAGTCATTAACATCCTTGTATCCAGAGCTGTCTTCATAAGAGATAACGATAACTTACAAAAGAAACCACAAAGTGTTAAACAAATCCTAATACAAAACGATTATACAAACAAATTAATGAAGCAATAAGAAAATAAACTCAAAAGAAGGAGTCAACGAACCCTACTCAAGAAAGAGAGAGAAAAACGACCACCAACCTTCCCTACATTCAAGGTATTACCGAACAAATAGGAAGAATTCTCAACAAAAACAACATCCAAACTATATTTAAGCCACCTGCGAAAATAGGACAACTTTTAAACAACCCTAAAAATAATCCGGGAGTATATAAGATCCCTTGTTCTTGTGGCAAAAACTATATTGGAGAAACCGGGAGCGCGGTGAGCCAACATGTAAAGGAGCATGAGAGTAAAGTTAGGCTAGAATATTTCACGCAAACAACACTAGCTGAGCATCATATCGAAACAGGAAATAGCATCTTATCTGACAAAACAACCATCATCGCAAAAACGTACGAATTTTTCGACCAAGATTAGAGCATTGTCAGAAAAGTGAATGTTCAACCAAAAGGAAAAAACGAATTTTCAAAAAAATATATATTTTGTATTTCATAAAAAAATCGACTCGTTAACCAAAAACAAAAGAATTATAATTTCATTTAAGACAATCAATTTTCAACAGAAAAAATTATTTTTCGACAAAATAATTCGATAATTAACTCAAAAAAATGAATTTACAAACCAAAAATATAACACACATTTCAATTTGCAGTTAGAAAAGTAAATTAAAAAAAAAACGAGTTTTCAGCAAAATTAATTAACTTTCAACCAAAAATGGAATAGTTATATCTTCAGTTTAAAAAAGATTAATTTTTTCAACCAAAAATGGAAAAGTTACATTTCCAGTGTAAGAACTTATTTCTAAATAAGAAAAATCTTATTTTCAACCGGAAAGATCAATTTTCAGCCAAACAAATGAATTTTTAACTATAACTATGAATCTTCAACCAAATATATTAATTTTAAACGAAATATTTAGTTGAATTTTTAACCAAAAAGATTAATTTTCTACCAAAAAAAGACTCATTTTCAACAAAGCTTATGAATTTTCATCGAAAAAACATAAATTTTCAACCAAGAATGGAACAGCTAAAATGTCCAAAAAATAAATTTTCAACGATAAAAAAAAACGAATTTTCAAACAAAAATTGTTTGTTTTATAACAAAAATGATTTTTCAACCAAAGACAGAAGAATTGAATTTTCAGTTGAGGCAATCATTTTTCAACAAAAAAAATGAATTCTTGAAAAAATAATTCAATATTAAACTAAAAAAGATGAATTTACAAACCAAAAATATAATACATATTTACATTTTCAGTTAGAAAAGTATATTTTAAAAAACGAGTTTTCAGCAAAATTAATTAATTTTCAACTAAAAATATAAACTTTCAACTGAAAATGGAATAGTTAAATCTTCAGTGAAAAAATTCATTTTTAACTAAGAAGAAACGACTTTTCAACCAAAGAAATTATTTTTTAATCTCAATGATGAATTTTCAACCATATATGAAATTTTGTCCTAATAGTGGATTTTTTAATGGAAAAGACGAATTTTATATCAACAAAAAAAAAACGACTTTTCAGCTAAACTGTTTTTCTTTAATGAAAGAAATGATTTCTTAACAAAAAATAGAATAGTTATATTTTCCACTGAACGCATAATTTTTCAACGGAACAGATTATATTTCTATCAAAACAGGTAAATTTTCCACAAGAAATCTAATAATTATAGTGAATTTTTCACTAAAATGATGAATTTTCAACTAAAGAAAATTTAATATTTAACCAAATACATGAATTTCAAACTAAAAATATAAATTTCCTACCAAAAATAAAGTAGGATAATTTTCAGTCAGTAAAATAAAATTTCAAACAAAAAACGAACGAATTTTCAACCAAAGGAATTAATTTTTAATCAAAAAGATGAAACTTGAACTAATGAGAGATTTCTCTTTAAAAAAAAGACGGATTTTCAACAAACAGTTAAATTGTCACCGAAAACATAAATTTTCAACTAAAAATAGAATAGTTTCATTTTTAGTAGAAAAAATTAATTTTCAATCAAATTAAAGTGAATTCTCAACGAAATAGTACAATTTTCAACCAAGAAGATTAAACTTTTATCAGAAAAAAAAATTTTCAACAAAAAATGAAACAGTTATATTTCCAGTTTAAAAAATTAATTCTAAATCAGAAAAATCTAATTTTCAACCAAAAAGATCAATAAATTATGTATGTTATTTAAAGTTGTTTTTTTGAACCAGGTACTCAAAAATTTTACCTTAGATAGAAAAATATTGACGAGGATAGATAAAGGTTAGGATGAGATAGAGAAGAGGGTATTGAAAAAGATAGACGTGAATTCAGATTGAAAAATATACAATAGAAAGAGATTGACGTGGATAGATCGAGGATAAGAAGAGATAGGGAAAAGGAGATTGAAAAAGATAAAGGGAGTTTAGATTGATTGAGAGATAGACAAATATTGACGTTAATAGAAGGAGGATAGGATGAGATAGAGAACAGGAGATTGGAAATGAAAGACGTGAATTTATGTAGACAAAAAGATCGGAAAAGATTTACGCGTGTAGATCGAGGATGAGAAGAGATAGGGAAAAGGAGATTGTAAAAGATAAGGATAGTTAAGATTGATAGGGAGATAGAAAAAGATTGACGTTCATAGAAGTAGGATAAGAAGAGATAGGGAAAAGGAGATTGAAAAAGATAAAGGGAGTTTAGGTTGATTGAGAGATAGAAAAATATTGACGTTGATAGAAGGAAGATAGGATGAGATGGAGAAAAGGAGATTGGAAATGTGAGACGAGAATTTATATTGAAAGAGAGATGGGAAAATATTGACGAGTATAGATGAAGGACAAGATAAGGTAAAATAACAGGGGGTTGAAAAAGATTGACTGAACTTTAGATTGATAGAGATATGGAAAGTGATTGACGTGGATAGCTAAAGGATAGGATAAAATAGAGAAGAGGGCATTGAAAAAGATAGACGTGAATTTAGATTGAAAAATAAATAGAAAAAGGTAGACGTTGATAGATGTGTGATACAATGAGGTAGGGAAGAGAATATTGAAAAATATAGATGGGAATGTAGATTAATTTAGATATAGAACAATACTGATGTGGATAGATGTATGATAGAATGAGATAGGGAGGAGTGGATTGAAAAAGGTAGATGGAAACTCATATTATTTCAGAGATAGAAAAATATTGACGTGGATAGATAAAGGATAGGATGAGATAGAGAAGAGGGTATTGAAAAAGATAGACGTGAATTCAGATTGAAAAATAGATAGAAAGAGATTGACGTGTATAGACCGAGGATAAGAAGATATAGGGAAAAGGAGATTGGAAAAGATAAGGATAGTTAAGATTAATAGAGAGATAGAAAAAGATTGACGTTAATAGAAGTAGGATGAGAAGAGATAGGGAAAAGTAGATTGAAAAAGATAAAGGGAGTTTAGATCGATTGCGAGATAGAAAAATATTGACGTTGATAGAAGGAGGATAGGATGAGATAGAGAAAAGGAGATTGGAAATGAGAGACTTGAATTTATATAGGCAAAAAGATAGAAAAAGATTTCAGCGGGTAGATCGAGGATAGGAAGAGATAGAGAAAAGGATATTGTAAAAGATAAGGATAGTTAAGATTGAGAGAAAGATAGGGAAAAGGAGATTAAAAAATATAAAGGGAGTTTAGATCGATTGCGAGATAGAAAAATATTGACGTTGACAGAAGGAGGATAGGATGAGATAGAGAAAAGGAGATTGGAAGTAAAAGACGAGAATTTATATTGAAAGAGAGATGGGAAAATATTGACGAGTATAGATGAAGGACAAGATAAGATAAAATAAGAGGGGGTCGAAAAAGATTGACGCAACTTTAGATTGATAGAGATATGGAAAAAGATTGACGTGGATAGATAAAGGATAGGATAAGATGGAGAAGAGGGCATTGAAAAAGATATACGTGAATTCAGATTGAAAAATAAATAGAAAAAGGTAGACGTTGATAGATGTGTGGTACAATGAGGTAGGGAAGAGAATATTGGAAAATATAGATGGGAATGTAGATTAATTTAGGGAGAGAAAAATATTGATGTGGATAGATGAAGGATAGGATGAGATAGAGAAGAGGGCATTGAAAGAGATAGGCATGAATTCATATAGAAAAATCGATAGAAAAATATAGACGTTGATAGATGTATGATAGAATGAGATAGGGAAGAGTAGATTGAAAAAGATAGATTGAAATTTGGACTAATTCAGAGATAGAAAAATATTGACGTGGATAGATAAAGGACAGATTGAGATAGAAAAGAGGGATGTGAAAAAGATAGACGTGAATTCAGATTGAAAAATAGATAGAAAAAGATTGACGTGGATATATCGAGGATCAGAAGAGATAGGGAAAAGGAGATTGGAAAAGATAAAGGGAGTATAGATTGATTGAGAGATAGAAGAATATTGACGTTAATAGAAGGAGGATGAGAAGAGATAGGGAAGAGGAGATTGAAAAAGATAAAGGGAGTTTAGATCGATTGCGAGATAGAAAAATATTGACGTTGATAGAAGGAGGATAGGATGAGATAGAGAACAGGAGATGGGAAATGAAAGACGTGAATTTATGTAGACAACAAGATAGGAAAAGATTGACGCGGGTAGATCGAGGATAAGAAGAGATAGGGAAAAGGTGATTGAAAAAGATAACGGTAGTTAAAATTGATAGAGAGATAGAAAAAGATTGACGTTCATAGATGTAGGATAAAAAGAGATAGGGAAAGGAGATTGAAAAAGGTAAAGGGAGTTAAGATTGATTGAGAAAGGGAAAAAGATAAGTCTTCGATCACGAAGGATAAAGAAAGTGATTGAAAAAATTAAAATTCGTAATAGACGGATAGACTGAGAGATAGAAAAAGATAAGAGGTTTCGGTCACGAAGGATAGGGAAAGAGATTGAAAAAGATTGGAATTCGTAATAGATAGACTAATGGATCCAAAAAGATAAGAGTCCTTCGTGACGTAGGATAGAGAAAAATATAGAAAGTTATTGGGATTAGAGATAAGAAAAGATAGCGTTTGAGGGATCTTTTTACTTCCAGCAGGGTGGTTCCATTTTTGACTCTTACTTTTAGCCATTTCGCTCTTTATTTTCTCCGCGTTTCTCTCTTCATTTGCTCTGAGTTTAATTAACAAAGTCAGCACAATTTCCAAAAAAAATTTATCAGGAATCAATTATAACCGTTTATAGTTTTAACTATTTAATAAGCACGTCGTGTTAACACGCCGGTATAAACCTAACCTAAATCCGTCAAATTAAATTCAGGATCTTCAGGATCGTAATTAGGTATTTCAGGTTGGGTGGGAGAAATCCAAGACTCCGAGATGTCTGCACGCCGCAGTGCTCCCAATCTTGCTCCCCAACCACACTGCGCATGCGTCGCGCCGAATTTCTGATTGGCTGCATAGCGCGCGCCTATTTAAATTGTTTAAAACATGCGAATCGATTATTTTAAACAAATGCTCAATTAAAATCGAACCATAATTTTTACAGTGAACCTGAGGACCTTCCGGCACGATGGATTACCCCTGTAATCAGATTTAGAATGAAGGAGAGAGACAGGCTCTACAATGCAGCTTGATGTAATAATTCATTCTATTTGATGTCACAACTTCGCTCGTTGAGATGCTCGGTACAAATTGAAATTCACAATAGCAGAATTGCATATAACACAGCCAGACAGTCAAACATGACTGATCCTCAGAATCTCTGGAACAAATTCCGTAGATTGGATCTCATGAATCTTGAAGATGCCTCAATATTCACTTCAATCTGTGCTGACGGATTCCACTCCTATTTCAATTTGGTATCCAACGTTTCTACAAATTTTAATCAAGCTTCTTCTGAACCTTATTTTTTGAAATGATACTTCATTTTTTCTGGGTGACACCCTTTGATGAGCTGAAGGCAATTCAATCATCGGAAACGGACTCTTGAGGTGCAGATGAACTACCAATTAGTTGTTTCAGAAGAGGTATTGAGTTCTTAATTCCTTGACTCGTTGAAATCTTCAACTGTATCCTCTGATTTGTCTGATACTTGGAAGAGAGCAATCATCCGACCAAAACCTAAAATAGAAGATCCAGTTTCTCCTAACGATTATGGACCCATCTCCTTACTTGCATTGTCCAAAGTTCTTGAAAAATTGGTAGACAACAGTTTGTCATTTTCCTCGAGGCTAATCATCTTTTTGATACTGCTCAAACGCACTTCAGGAAAGGTTGTAGCACTCTGATTGCATTACTCAAAATGATAACCCACATTAGAGAAGCTATTTTTTCTCGCAAAATAACCTTATTGGACGTCTTCACCATCAGTTAAGGGTTTGGCCTAGCAGATCATGACATGCTTCTTCGCAAGTTGAAGAAAATTGGCTGCTCCGGTGTATCCATTTCTTGGTTTAATTCCTATAAATTCTAAAATATTCCAGGCTGACTTGTCTTATGACTTCAATAAATTCTAACCAAACTGAACCAACCCTCCTAACTGCAAGCCTAACCTTCCTAAGTGTCCGCTAGTTTCCTGATTGCCTGACCAACTTCCCTGAAGGCCTGCTGTCTTCCTAACTATCCAAAAAACCTTCTGGTGATCCTTTTCAAATACCCGCTATCTGCCTTTATGCCCGCTCGATCCACCAAAATACACGATACCTTTCTAACTGCCTGACCAACCTCTCTAAGTGCCTCCATAGAACAGCAGATGTTCACTTCACCTCTACAAATTTAAAGAAAAACTTTTTAATCAAAAATAGAATAATTGAACTAATAGTTGAAAAAATTAATTTTCAACAAAAGAATGAAATGAATTTACAGCATAAGTTGACTTTGCTACAAAAAAATGACTTTTCAACCAAATTTTGCATTTTCAATAAAATAATTAAAATTGCACTCAAACAGTAGAATTTTTAACCCAACGAAATGAATGCATAACCAGAAATATAGCTGGATTTCCTTATTGAGAAAATTCTTAAATCACAAAAAAAAATATGAATTTGAACAAAAAAATCCATTTTTAACCAAAAAGATCAATTTTTTGGAAAACAGTTGAATTTTCAAGAAATTACATTAATTTTCAACGAGAGAAAATACATTTTTAATTCAAAATATAAGTTATCAAACGAAGAATGGAACAGTCAATTTTCAAGCAAGCAAAAGAATTTTCACAAAAAAATAATGAATCTTCAAAAAAAAAAAAAGAAAAATTAGCCAAAAATATTATGATTGAAGTTTCAATTAAAAAAATTAATACAGAAAAAATTAAATGAATTTGCAGCAAAAAAGTAGGCAGTTGAATTTACTACCAAAAAATTACTTTTTAACTTTCAAATTTATTGGGTTTTATTAAATCAGTTTACATTTCAGAAAGAAAACGAGGAAAAGGCGAAGTTTGAAATCATAAACAAAAATTTGAATTGGAACAAAAAAGTTAATTTTCAACTAAAAAGATTCATTTTCTACTGAATTGTGGAATTTTTAAGGCAAAAAGACCAATTTTTTGAAAAACAGTTGATTTTCCGAAAAATTACATAAATTTCCAAAGACACATTTTCAATTTAAAATTTGAATTTTCAACGAAGAATGGAATATTAAATTCAAGGAGAAGAATTTTCCCAAAAAATAATGAATCTTCAACCCAAAAAAAAATAATAATTTGAAAAAAAATTCAAATTTCAAGCAAATTGTTGAATTTTCCACCAAAAAAATTAATTTTTTTACCAAAACGATTAATTGTTTATGAAAAAACACCAATCATCAACTTAATATTAGAATTTTCAACTAAGAAAGATACATTATTGACCGAAAATATAAGGATTGAAATTGCAGCTAAAAAAATTATTTAAAAAAATTAAATGAATTTGCACCAAAAAATTACTTTGAAACTTTGAAAAAAAAAACATTTACCCAAAAATAGTTGGTTTTTCTTATTGGGTTCTATTATTTCAGTTTAAATTGTCTCAAAAAATGAAAAAAAAAGGAAAGTTTTATATCATAAACAAAAAATATAAATTTTCAAAACAAAATTGAATAGTTGATTCAAGGAGAAGAATTCCACAAAAAATAATTAATCTTCAACCGAAAAAAATAATTTAAGAAAAAAATCAAAATTCAAGCAAATAGTAGAATTTTCAACCAGAAAATTATTTTTTTTACCAAATCGATTAATTTTTTATCAAAAAAAGATGAATCATCAAATAAATCTTAGAATTTTCAACTAACAAAGATAAATTATTGGCCACAAATATAATAATTGAAGTTTCAGTTGAAAAAATTAATTTAAAAAAAAAAGTTAAATGATTTTATAGGAAAAAAGTAAGCAGTAGAATTTGCTGCCAAAAAATTACTTTTTGACAAAAATGAACCTGAATCAACTTGAATCAATCCGGACCAATCCGAAAAAAGCTCTACATTTCTTTCGATCGAGATCGGTTAAAAATTAATCCGACTCAATCCGAAACAATCCAAACTAAATTTTTAATCAACATGAATTCGAATCAATCCGGTTCGGATTCATTCGGATTGAAAATTTGTTTCAAATTAGAAGTTCGGATTGAATCGTATTGAGTCCGATTATTTTTTAACCAATTTGAGCCAATCCGAAAAAAATCCACATTTAGTTCGATCTGAATCAGTCGAAAATTAATCCGACTCAATCCGGTTCAATCCGAACTTCCAATCCGAATAAATGCGAACTAAATTTTCAATCCGACTGAATCCGAACTCGTATTGACCTAAAACGATTTTCAATCCGAATGAATTCAATTCAATCCGAACTCGGATTCATTCGGATTCATTCGAATTGAAAATTCAGTGTCTATCAATATCCGAGTTCGGATTGATTCGGATTCATTTGGATTGGAACTTTGGTTTGGATTGGTTCGGATTGGTTCGGATTGGAAGTTCGGATTGGATCGTATTGAGTCCGATTTTTTTTTAACCGATATCGATCAACCCTAGCGAAAGTATCGGAAAGGAATTACTTCCAAACCAATCCGAAGTCATCCGAATCATTCCGGAATCTTTATCCGAACCAATCCGACTTAATTCGAATCAATCCGAAAAAAATCCATATTCCATTCGAAATAAATCAGTCAAAAATTAATCCGACTCAATCCGGATAAATGTAAACTTCCGATTCGAATAAATGCGAACCAAACTTTCAATCCGAATGAATTCAATTAAATCTGAACGCGGATTCATTCGCATTCATTCGAATTGAAAATTCAGTGTCTATCAATATCCGAGTTCGGGTGATTCGGATTCATTTGGATTGGAAGTTTGGTTTGGATTGGTTCGGATTGGAATTTCGGATTGAATCGTATTGAACGATCATTTTTTAACTGAGTTCGATCAACCCTGGCGAAAGTACCGGAAAGGAATTGCTACCGAACCAATCCGAAGTCATCTGAATCATTCCGCAATCTTTATCCGAACCAGTCCGAGTTAATTCGTACCAATCCGAAAAAATCCACAGTCTGCTCGAAATAAATCAGTCAAAAATTAATCCGACTCAGTCCGGTTCAATCCAAACTTCCAATCCGAATAAATCCAAACCAAATTTTCAATCCGAATTAATCCGAACTGGGATTGACCTAAAACGATTTTCAATCCGAATGAATTCAATTCAATCCGAACTCGAATTCATTCGGATTCATTCAAATTGAAAATTCAGTGTCTATCAATATCCGAGTTCGGATTGATTCGAATTCATTTGGATTGGAACTT